>PISW01013603.1:0-25446 GCA_004023785.1 Mungos mungo
AGCACAAGCCTGAAATGGCCCCGAGACCTTCTCCTCTGCAAACCCTCACACCCTATCTCTTCCAGGTCCCAGCCCAGACTCTCTGTGTTTGGTTCTGTTCCCATGAGGCTTGTGGCCTCTGTGGTGTCATGAAGGGAATGTCTGTCTGCAAAGATGCAGTCTCCAAGGCTCCACCATATTGGCTCGGCCACAATTCAGAGGGCAAGGTGGCATGGCCTCCACCCACAGGTACTGAGGTCTTGCTCGGTGGAAATACCAATTCCACTCCTCTTCCACACTCTGTGCCCCCGTGAATTCCAGTCACTTCAGTTTCCCTGAAACTGTTGTTTGTGTCAACTTAGCAAACCGGTGCTCTGCCTCGGCTCCTCCCCTCTGCTCTGCGGCATGTAGCATGTCTGCACAGAGAAAGCCACTGCGGTGATAGAATCTCCCTTCCCTTCTCTCAGGGATCAAAGTCTTGCACTACTTGTCCTGTATCCAAACAGACTCGTTTCCTGCCCGTGCTCTCGTTTCCTGTTTAGAATGCGATGGCAGGTGTAGTGCAATGAGGCTGTCACAGTTCAAAGCAGGGAACCCACCCGCTTTGTTGGGCTTTCCTCTATTTTTTTTTTGGCACAAGAAGATATCCTCTACTCCTTGAGTCCTTTCCCTGCCCCAGTCCTCGGATCAGATACTTCTCCAGGAAGCTTTGGTTTCTTGTCTTATTTCTTAGTTCATTTATTGAGGTTTCTTTTTGTAGAGAATGATATTTAAAAACCAAGGTTTGGGCACTAGGTTCACGTTCAGTGCTACAGGCCCATTCACCGAACAGAAATAGGAACTACATTCCATGTCTTATGAAAAAACAAACACATTTTTTCATAAGAAATAATGAGACTTTAATGAGGAAGTTTAAGCTTTTTTTTTAATCGTAGAAGTTTTTGAATTACAGAAAAACTGCAGACAGTTCAGTGTTCCCAAATACCCTGTACCTACTGCCAACATTTTACTTTAGTATGGGGCTTTTGCTACAGTTAGTGAGCCAACATTGATACATTATTATTAACTAATGCCCATACTTTACTCATACATAGTTTTCTTAGTTTAAAAAAATATTTGAGAGAGAGAGAGCCCGCACGTGCCTGCACCTGTGGGGGGACAGGCAGAGAGAGACGGAGCGAGAGAATCCCAAGCAGGCTGCCAGATGTCAGCACAGAGCCTCACTTGGGGCTTGATCTCATGAAGCATGAGATTACAACCTGAGACGAAATCTAGAGTCAGACACTCAACCCACTGAACCACCCAGGTGCCCCATATACGCACATTTTTTTTTATACCCACATTTTAAATCATGAGTTTATACCAATTGAACATCACAGGTTCTTCCTTACCTGTCGGGGGCCGCCAAATTTTCTGTCTGCCTCAGGCAAGGATTATCACTCTCTGGAGAGTGAACCAGTAAACAAGATTTGCATCTGGAGGCTGGAGACTGCCATTTCCTGGCCGAAATAACTTTGGCGTCTGTCTTGCTACGCCAGACACAATAGTGGTCAAGGTGCATAAAAGGTCAAAACCGTATTTTCCCCCAGCATTTGCTGAAGGCAAGTCTGGGCGTTTCTTTTGAATATTCATTTGACTCTGTTTACCTGGTATCTGACGTAGGTCAGCTACTTTGTTTTTCCCGCCCTGAAAACCTTTATAAGAGACAGTTTTCTCAATAAAGATCTCTCTCTTGCCTGACCGACAACCGTGAGTTGTGCCTTTACTCCCTGCCTCTCCCTCTCCTGCCCCCTTTTTCTATCCCCCCCCCTCCCAGGAGAAGGACCCGCGACGCGACGGAGGCGCGCTCCAAGCTGGGGAGGAGCGCGCCTGGTCCTGGGGAGCTAGCGCACCGCGGCCCCGAAAGTGCCGCTCCAGCCCCGGGTGGATGCGGCCGGACGGGCGGGCGGGCGGGCGGGCGGACGGGCGGACGAGCGGCCAATTGGCCGCGCCGATTCTCCGCCCTGCCCGTCGGGGCGGACGAGACAGGTGCAGCCGAACGCGGGGGACGAGCGCGCCGGGACCTGGTTTCGGGTTTAGACACTTATCTTCCATCATCTTCTAGATCCGTCTTGTCCCACAGTAAAACACTAGCTCCCATCAAAACATTTATTCATTCATTCAATTCTACAGTTTCCAAATCACGATACCAATGCTACGATGAAAACAAATCTTCTAAACTGAGTTCAGAAGTTGCTTGCAGTTTTGTCTTTATATATTATCTGGTATATACAAGGTTGTAACATTCTCTGCCTGTTGTTTTTTTTACCTTTGTTTATTGTGTTTTTAGCCACACAAAAGTGCTTTAGTTTTATGTTCTCAAAGCTACCAGTCTTAAGTCTGGATTTTTGCATCATAACTAGAAAATCTTTTCACACATCCAGGCTACAGTGGAATTCAACTCTGTATGTTTCTTGTATGAGTTTTTTTCTCTGATCAATATGCAGTTTATTCTCTTACATGATATGGAGTATGAACCCAATTTTACCTTTTTGTAAATGCCTCTCCAGTTATTCCCCAAGGCTATTTATTAAAAAGTCCATTTTTACCCTAGTGATTTGCCACCTTTATTATAGACTAAATTTTCCTGTTTTTGATAGTATTTCTGACTATTTTCTTCTGTCGGTCTGACAGTTCAAGAACCAATACCAGGAAGTTATAATTATGCAAGTTTAAAAGTTTTCTGGTATAACCAACACACAGTGTTCTATTCGCTGCAGGTGCACAACATAGTGACTCAACAACCCTGTGCATTACTGTGTTCATCATGTAAGTGTGCTCTTAATCCCCTTCATCTATTTCACCCGTTTCCCCACCTGCCACCTGATTTCCCTCTGAAAACCATCAGTTCATTCTCTACAGTTAAATCCTTTTTTGTTTGGTTTCTTAAATTCCACATGAGTGAAAACGTATTTGTCTTTCTCTGACTGACCTACTTCACTTTGCATTATAACCTTTATCTCCATCCACGTTATTGCAAAGGGCAAGATTTCATTCTTTTTTAAGGTTGAGTAATAGTCTACTGTATGTATATACCACATCTTCTTTATCCATTCATATAAATTATGGAACCCTTTGGGGCACCTAGGTGGCTCAGTGGGTTAGGCATCCAGCTTTGGCTCAGTCATGATCTTGCAGATCATGAGTTTGAGCCCCGCTTCAGGCTTCTGTGCTGACATCTCAGAGCCTAGAGCCTGCTTCAGGTTCTGTGTCCCCCTCTCTTTCTGCTCCTCTCCAGCTCGTGCTCTGTCTCTCTCTCAAAAGTAAACATTACAAAAATAAATTGTGGAAACTTTTTAGAATGCTTTAATATCGTCAGGTTTAGCACTTCACAGCTGTTCTTTTTCAGAGAATTCCTATTCTTAGGAATTCCTGTACATGAATTTTTTCATTTTGACGTTTTTATCAACTTACCTATTTCCAAGGAGGAAAACAGTACCGGCATTTTTACTGGGTTTAAGTTAAATTTCTCAGTTAACTTAGAGGTGCTGACATCCTTGAAATGCGCAACAACGCAGACGTGGACAAATCTCGGACGAAATGATTCCACGAAGATGACAACATACATGGTCCGAGGGAAACAAGACCAGTTGGCGAGACCTGAGCTCTGGACTCCAGGTCAAGGACAACTGTACCGCGCGGGCAGAGTAAACTTCATCCAGGGACCTGGCCTCACACCGCCTGATCAGCATCCGGGACATCGGAAGCTCGACTACACTGGCCCACACCGTTTTTGGATGCGCAAGGTCCAGGAGCTTTTCAAACGTCTGCACACCAAGGTCCAACTGCCTGTGGTTCCGGGGGACTTGGCCGAGAGCTGTCCCCCACAAGCGTAAACTCCTTGTCATCTTGTTTAAAACATTTTTGCTGGGCGCCCGCCGGGCTCAGTTGGAAGAGCATGCGACTCTTGATGTTGGGGGTCTTGCGTTCAAGTCTCCCGGTGGCTTTAGAGATTACAAAGAAAAATAAATTTTAGGAGCACCTGGGTGGCTCAGTCCCTTGGGCATTTGACTTCCAACCAGAAATGATCTCAGAGTTCATGAGCTCCAGCCCTGTGTCAGGCTCTGTGTTGACCACTCAGAGCCTGGAGCCCGCTTTGATTCTGTGTCTCCCTCTCTCTGCCCCTCCCCTGCTCATTCTCTCTCTCTCTCTCTCTCTCTCAAAATAAATAAATAAATAAAATAATTTAAAAAAGAAAAATAAACTTAAAAGCAATTTTGCTTATTCTGCACTCTCCTTCATAACCTACATTTATTTCATTGTTTTTCCTCCTTCTGAACCTTCTGGGAAAGAGGCTGCTCCGCGGAAACGCTGATGTTAAGAATGAGACACTTTGAGGGTCACACACGAGCGTGTTCCCAGAGTGGCCAGGTTCCAATCACACCCAACGACGGGTCCGCACCACACACGACACATCGCATCCGCCACCAAAGACGCGTTCGCACACACATTGCGCACCTGCCGCGCAGACCCGCCGGCGGCCAAGCGGGCCCTCCAACACTCTCCGTCGAATCTGGCAAGTCTCTCCACCACACGCGGGCAACCGGGGCCCCGCCCATCCCGAAACATCGCGAGATCCACCCTTGCGGCCTGGCTGTGCCTTTGCGCCCAAAAACTACATTTCCCAGAAGAGTCTGCGCCGTTGGCCCATTCGCGAGGCCGCATCTGCGGAGCGTTGTCGCCTGCGCCATCTTCCGGCTTCAGGCGGCGGGTCCGCCGCTACCGAGGAGGAAGCGCACCCGGGCCTCCGGGAAGCGCGGCCACGGTGGCACCTGGATCCTTGGAGTTGGCAGGTGAGGGGCTCTGGAGCTTGCCCGGCGCTCTGGGATCCTTGTGGGAGCGGGCGCCACAGCCGGCGGATCTCGGGCCTGAGAAGAACCGGAACGTCTCGCCCCAGCGTCGGTCAGAGGCTTTCCGGGCTCTCGACTACATTTCCCATCGGCCTCCGCGGCGCAGCCCCCCCCCCCAACCCCCCGCGAGCGCCCCCTTTCCGTGTCCACGCTCATAGCCCCGATCTGCGGACCCCTTAGGTGGGTGTGACGGGGCTCCTACAGTCATTCTTACTCAGGTTTTTTTTTTTTTTAATTTGGGTTGGAGTCTTGTTTGATAAGATTCTCAAATAATTACAAGACCTCAAAAGATTTAACACCACTAATTAGGAAGCAGAGACTTAAATTTGAGAACATTTTACATGAGCTTGTAAAAATTTTTTAGCCCAGCAATGGGGAAACGGTTGAGTAAATCATGGGCCACTTTTGTAATAAAATATTACAAAGCTGTTACAGATAATGCTAAAATAGTGGTCATTATAAAAAATTTCCTATTACATATTATCAGTTATTTTCATTTACAGATTACTTAGAATTAAATGTTTGTAACATGCCAGGCATTGTTCTAAGTTCCTTTCAAAAATGCTAGTCGTTTAATGATGAACTCACAAAGTGGTTAAACGACATCATTCTTAATACTTGGATGTTTTTATTCTAGTTGTTTTTTTTTAAGCCCATGTGCAGGTAGGTGGGTGGGTTTGACCTCTTTTCCAGAATGTTCTCATGTGTAAAGAGACTACTTGTGAATATCTTTTCTTGTTAGTTAATGTTGCCCCCATCACTGTTGATAGTTGTTTGGTGGTCCGTCCAATGGCTGGGCCACAGGGGATTCGGCCACTTGCCTACTTGTGGATTGCTAAATACTGATTTTTGTTCTGTTTTTCAGTAAATACTGGGCACACAGCGTTGCTCGCTGTTACGTCGCTGTGCAGAGCTCTATGTATGTGATGGAAATGGAGTCGTCTGGTTTGCCCACTGCACCCACATCCCTTTTATTGACTCCAGGCAGGTCCACAAAGTGATGTCCACCAGGTGTTAGGTGGGGCTGTAGGGTCCTTTGTGAATTTGGAAGTTGGGTAAAGAGCCAGGGAGACCTCGGAAGGTGTTACATTGTGGGCATGAGAGAATTAAATGTTCTGTTTCCAGAAAGGCTTCACTGTGGGCTGGCTGATGCAGATGAGGCAGGCTGTGCTCCCTGGCCTGAGGACAGCCTTTCTTGTCCTTGGGACAGCATGTGGCCATTGTCACTGGACCAGGACCGAGCTCCCTGCCACAGATTTGCATCAGTAACAAGGTGGAATTCTCTGAATATTTAGGGGAAGTCGCAGAGAAAGGGCCCCTGGTTCCCTGTCACGTGGCAGCAGCTAAACCTGTGTTTCCTGGAGTTGGGGAAGGGCCATGGGCTCCAGCTTTAATTCTCATGGGGAGGGGGGATGAGAAGGCGAGGACCTTGGCATTCTGGGAGCTGCAGGCAAGCCTGAGCGCTCATGTTTGCTCTTTCCTCCCCCAGCTCTGCCGTCTCAGGACTCTGGCCTTCCCCAAGAGAGGAACCAGGAGGAGGACCAGTCAGCCCATGACATTCTAAAAGTCATGTCCCTTGTGAGTTTTAAAATCATGTAAATATTTGCTTTATCTTGAAGCTTCCCGCCTGGATTTCATCTAAGAATCTGGTTTTCAGAGGTTCCCGTTTTTAGCGACTAAAAAGACCAGCTAGCCAGTACCCTCTCCCACTGCCCCCTCTACTCCGACCACTGTCCGTGGATTCATTCTGCCAGCCTTCCACATGTGGTAGTGTGGTATTCTGCCAAGAGCCTAGGTCGAGCAGAGATATGTTTCCTTGTGTAAAGTGGGAACCGCGGGTGGATGAAAGAGGGAGGAGCACTTGTGATCACTGTGACGTGGAAGAGCGTGGGAACTGCTCTTGGCCGGGTTCACTGCCAGTGTGCGACGTGATCTCTGCTTCGGGAGGGATTGGTGATCGGGTGTGTAATGGAGGCTTCGCCGGGAACCGGAGCCATGAGACGCCAGAAGTAAGGTCCACGTAAGGTTGAACAGAGCCTTTCAATGTAGGTCGTCTTCCAGCAGCTTCTTCAGCCTAAGCGCGAGAGAAGTGCAGGTGTGGGGTTGTGAGACGGCCGGCCAGATGGGTGAATTTTTCAGGATCTAGATAGTCCGAGCTTGGAAGAGTCTGATGTGGTCCGATCTCTGCATCCAAAATAAGAGAATGGTTCAGTCATCTTTTCACTTGATAGAAAATTGCACAGCTAATAAAAGTACTCTTTTATTAAGAGTTTTCTCATAAGGAAGAGTGCTTTGATATCGTGACGTAATGACGAACCTCCGTCTTTAATTCTCAAATTTATATGAATATCTTCTTTTCTAAGATAGAAACATTTCTGCAGTAAGTCATTTGGGGGTAAGTCTGTCAGAAATTGTTGGTTTGGCTTGTAGTTTACAAGTCGGAATTACAGTCTCTCGTTGAGACTGTTGTATCCCAAGGACAGAGCGGGCAGCGTGCCTTACTGTGAAGCTTGTCACACGGGGGAAGACTCCGCTTAGCCGGCTTTTAATTTTCCTCCCAGACCTGCGTTCAGAGCTCTGCTTTGTAGTAAAAAGGAATGTTCGAGAACATTTCAACGCTGTTTTCCTTCTTGTCGCCCGCTCACGTGGGAGGCGCCCACCCCAGCGGCCTTCCCGCCGGAGCGCCCCACTCCTGCCGAGGCCGCCTGCGCGGCCCCTCACCCCGCCAGGCGGCCTCTCCCTGGCCTGCGCGGTGACCAGCCTGCCTGTTGTCCCAGGAGCCGGACCTGTTCGCCGACGTGGCCGTGCTCTTTTCCCGGGAAGAATGGGCGCGGCTGGGGCCCGCGCAGAGGGACTTGTACAGGGACGTGATGTTGGAGACGTACAGCAACCTGGTCTCGCTGGGTAAGGCCACCGGCGTGGGGGTTGGGGTGTTCCCCTCGGCGTGTCCGTCCCTTCCTCCCCGTTCCGGGTCCCTGTCCGGCGGTCGGCGAGCAGCTCCGTGTGCTGACGCGCGTCTTCCCCAGCCCGCAGCCCCCCGGTCAGACTCCTCCAGTCGCTCCCGCTCCATGACCAGGTCGTGGGTCTGGATCCTGGGCGCCCCACGCCGTAACTGGGTGGCGTGTGTTTGCTCCCACCCAGGTCTTGCCGTCCCCAAACCTGACGTGATCTCCTTCCTGGAGCGAGGCAAGGAGCCCTGGACGGGGGAGAAGGCGGCAGCGGGAGGCCCGGGGCCAGGTAAGCGGAGCCTGTGCGGCAAGAGAGAGGCCGCCGCACATACCCGTCTAGCGGTGCAGGGGGAAGCAGGAGCTTCGAGTTGGAAAATCTTCCCTCCAACGCGCCTCACTCAGAGGCCGGGCCCCAGTTGTCATCTGTTCCGGCCCGTCAGGTGGTCCCTTTCTTCCTGAACCGTCTCTGTGCGTTTGGGGCCTCACTACCTCTCGTCCTTGCCGACCAAACGGTCCTCACCCTCCCTTGGCGGACCGTCTCACTCTCTTTAAGTGTCGGAGCACCCCGGGGCTCAGACTTGGGTTTCTCCTTCCCTGTTTATTTCATTCCCCAGAACCTTCTCCGTTACCCTGGTTAACTATATACATTTTTCTGCGACTGTGCCTTAAATACCACTCATACCTGTGTTGTCCAGCGAGGAGCTGCTGGCCCCGTGTGGACATTGTCATTCGAATTGATTGCAGTTAAATACATTTGAAAAATCAGTTCCTGACTTGCACTTGCCCCATTTCACATATTCAGTAGCCGCTTTGTGGCTTGTGTCTACTGTACTAGACAGTGCGGACACACAACCTTTCCACCGTCTTTAGCTGGTCCTTTGAACTCCACGAGCTTACGTCCGCTACCGTCCATCATGTCTACTTCAGTGTTCAGCAAGCACTATGAATTTAACGTTCCAGAAAGGAGTCCTTGATCCTAACAAACTGCTCTTCTCTCTTTCTTCCACACCTGAGTAGTAGGGGATTTGATTCTTGTACTGCTCAGGTTAGAAACGCTTGAAGCATTCTTTGAATTTTCTCTCTCACATCCCTATCCAGACTCTCAGCAAATCCTTGTCTTAGACGCTAAGTCTAAAGTTCTTTCTTTTCCAGCATGAAATCGGATGCAGGATTAAAATACGAGAGATGGCTGATGTCCGGGAAGAGACGAGAGCCCCGAGTGAGGGTCCTTGCTCTGTATTTATTAAGATCGGAAGGCTAACAAACGTGATGCGTGTGCACAAGAGACCATGAATCTGTGCACGTTAACTCACGGGCGTGAGGGGAAAGGGGTTTTGAAGATTAATGGTATTAGGGGTTTGGGTCAATATAAAACACGATTCTGGAGCCAGGCAGATGGTTGTGAACGGCTGACAGTGGGCGCCGCGTCTGTTTATCTAGGCTGGTCCAGGGGAGAAGGCAGAGCAACTAACCTCAGCGTCAACAAGGCACCTTCTTTTGCTAAACATCCGCGCTCTGGGCAGCATCCCCCGCAGTGGGCCAATGGCCTGTTTACCCGTTCACCTGACTCGGTCCTTCCTTCCTGTGCAAGCAGCTCTCTGCTGTAGTACGAAGTTGGGGAGGCTGGGGGGGCGTTTGGCCCTGAATGCCGAATCTTGCTTACCTCCTATACCTTTGTACTGCGGCCTCCCCCCCCCCCCATCCTGAGGACCTTGGCCTCTCCTGCTCTACCCTGGGGACCTTTGAGCCCCCCTCCCCTTGCTCTATCCTGGGGTCCTAATCTTGTTCACCCAAGCTTGGGTGAGAGCATCCTCTGGCTTTGTACTGCTTTATGCCTTGTTAGCCCATCCGTGCAGCCCAGGGAATTCCTAAGCTTATTCCCTACAATTCCCGTTTGCTCTGCCTTGAAATGTATCCAGAACTGAACCACTTCTCGCCACTGCCGCCATCTCACCCACACCACCGTCACCTGTGGCTTAGACATCGCAGTAGCCTCCGCCCCGTCCCTCCGCTTCTCTTCTTGTCCCCTGCAGTGTTTTGTCCACACGGCGGCCAGAGCGACTTCAGATGTGGAAGATCCGTCCACACTGAAGGGGTGGTTGGCCCCGGGCGTGAGGTCAAGTGTGGAGTGAGCATCAGGAGAGAAGACGTGTGTGGCTATATAAGTGAACGTATGCGCAGATTCTGGGGATTAGGACGCGGGGATCTTTGGGAGCCATGATTCCGCCAGCTACACCGGAATGTCAGTTTTGCTTTTGTTTTGTCATTTTAGTTTGACAGCATATGTTTGTTTGATTGTTTGACGTGCTGAGTTTTATTTACTTCTTAGATGTGTGGGTTTACGTTATATTTAAAGAGGACCTCCCCCTTTGACCTTATAAAATGAGTCTCCTGTGATTTTTTTCTCGTATATTTATGGTGCTATTAATGATTCCTGTGGCATTTATTCTTCGTGCAAGATGTGATTTCACGTTATTTTCCAGGTTATCCAGTTTTTCAAACAGTTTTTGTAAACTGATTTTATCTTTTCACCACTGATTTCCCAAGCCACTTTTGTCATCTGCTCTGTTATTTCTGGATCTATTTGTGGACTTTCGGTTCTATCTCATTAATTTATTTGTCTAACTATCTGACATACCATATGGTTCTAATTATTGAAGGTTTTAAATATCTGGTAGATAGTTCCTCCTCATTTTTCAGAATTTTCCTGACTATACTCAGGTTTGTTTTTCCCTTTGCACTTTAGAATTAGAATATCTGATTTAAAAAATAATTGTGTAATTCTAACTGAGATTACTTTACATTTCTAGGTTAATTGAGGAGAAAATGGATTTTTAAAATTGATTTTATCTATTTAAAAACATGATACACTTTTGCTTCATGTATGTCCATCTCCTGGTGGCTTTAGAGTTTTATTTATATGGGTCTTGTCATTTCTTACTATGTTTATTCCTAGGTATTATATATTTATTGCTGCTACTGGAAATTAGGGCGCTTTCATCCCTATTATAGTTCAGCTGGTAGTTTAATAAAAGGCAAAAGCCATTCATATCTGCAGATGAATTTTGTAGTTAACCCAACTTACTGAATTTTCTCATTATTTATAATAGCTTTCATGAAATACTTGATTTTCCAAGTAGTCAATCATATCATCTGCAAATGGTGATAATGTTTTTGCGTTTTTATACCACTTGAATTTTTTGTTTTTGCCTGACGAGGATGCTGATTGCACTGTACCCCCAGAACGATGTTAAAGGAGGTAGTTTACGTCCTCATCTTGTTCTTAACCTTAGTAGGAATATTTTAGTGTCTTCCCATTAAGCATAGTATCAGATTCAGGAATGACATAGAGATACTTGATTAAGTAAGTATCCATCTTCTTTTCACATTAAGTTTTCTCCTTTAATCTGTGAAGTTTGGATTATATGAATAGATTTCCTACTTCTGAATACTGAATCTAAACATTCCAGTGTTGCATTTTTTTGAGTTATTTGTGGTGATTTATATTTTTTCTGGAAAGTGCTCTTTAAAAAATTTTTTTAATGTTTATTTGAGAGCGAGGCAGAGGCAGAGCATGAGCAGGGGAGGGGCAGAGAGAGAGGGAGACCCAGAATCCGAAGCAGGCTCCAGGCTCTGAGCTGTCAGCACAGAGCCTGATGTGGGGCTTGAATTCACAACCTGTGAGATCATGACCTGATCCGAAGTTGGACGCTTAAGCGACTGAGCCACCCAGACTCCCCAGTGCTCTTCTTTTTAATTAATTAATTTTATGTGTGTGACAGAGAAAGAGAGAGAGAGAGATCAAGAGCAGTGGAGGGACAGAGAGAGGAGACAGAGGGAATCCCAAGCAGGCTCTATGTGTTATCAGCACAGAGTCTGATGTGGTGCTTGAACCCACAAACTGTGAGGTCATGACCTAAGCCAAAATCAAGGGGTAGTCAATCAACTGAACCACCAAGGTGAGAGAGTGAGGACCCGCATGCACAAACACAAGCAGGGGAGGGGCTGAAAGAAGGGGACAGAGGATCTGAAGTGGGCTCCACACTGCCAGGAGGGAGCCACACAGAGGGCTCCAAGCCGCGAACCGTAAGACCATGACCTGAGCTGAGATCGAGTCTGATGCTTAATCAGTGAGCCATCCAGGCGCCCCTTTAATTTTTTTAGGAATCTCCATACTGTTTTCTGTAGTGATTACACCACTTTACAATCCCACCAACAGGGCACAAGGATTCCAATTTCTCCGTATCCTCATCAACACTTGTTATTTTCTGTTGAGTTCTGTTTTGATGGTGGCCATCCTAATGGCTTTGAGGCAGTAGTATCTCATTGTAGTTTTGATTTGCGCTTCCCTGATGATTAGTGATGTTGAACATGTTTTCAGCTGCTTCTTGGTCATCATATATCTTCTTTGGAGAAATATCTGCTCAAGTCCTTTGCCAGTTTTTAATGGGGTATTTTTGTTGTTGTTGAATTAGAGGAGTTCTTTATATATGCTGGCTATTAACCCTTTGTCAGGTGTGTGATTTGCAAATAGTTTCTTCTGTTCTGAAGGTTGCCTTTTTACTTTTTTGATTGTTTCCTTTGATGTATGAAAGTTTTTAAGTTTGGTGTAGTCCTGTTTGTCTATTTTTGCTTTTGTTGCCTGGACTTTGAGCGCTCTATCCAAGAAACCATTGCCAAATGCAATGTCACGAGGTTTTCCCCCTCTTGTTTTCTTCTAGGAACTTAACATGTTTAGGTCTTGCGGTTAGGTCTTTCATGCATTTTGAGTTAGTTTTTGTGTGTGGTGTAAGGTAAGGGTCCTCCTTCATTCTTTTGCATGTAGGTATCTAGTTTCCTCAGAACCATTTGTTAAAGAGATCGTCTTCCTCATTGTGAGGTCTCGGCACCCTTATCAGGGATCGTATAATCTTACGCATGGGGGTTATTTCTGGCCTCTCGGTCCTGTCCTGTTCTGTTGGTTTAACTTTAAAATACTCTGCCAGACTGCTCGTGAAAACATGAAATTGATACAGAAGATCTCACTATTATTGTTGCTATTTTGCAAAAATCTTTTTAGAGTTTATTTTTTAATTTTGAGGGAAAGAGTGAGCGCCCGAGCACGGGAGGGGCAGAGAGCGGGGGAGAGAGGACCCCAAGCAGGTTGTGTGCTGTCAGTGTGGGGCTCTGTCTCACGAACTGTGAGGTCATGACTGGAACCAAAGTCAGAGTCGGGCACTTAATTGAATGAGCCATCCAGGGGCCACGTGGGTTTTTTTTTGACAGAGGAGTGGTTTTGTTTGTTTGTTTTTGTCTGTTTGTTTTTGTTTTTATTTTTTTCAGTGTGTGGGGGAGAGTGCAGGTAGGGGAGGGGCAGAGAGAGGGGTAGGAGGGTCTGAAGCAGGCTCTGGGCTGACAGCAGTGAGCTTGGTGCGGGGCTCGATCTCACGAACCGTGAGGTCATGACCTGAGGCGACGAGCCCCGCAGGCGCCCCTCCAGCACAGGTTTGTGAGAGGGCGGGCCAGCCCCACGAGGTTTGGTCCTTCCGTCACAGACTCTTCAGCACCTCCCTTGTCAAAGTAACCTTTTACTATAGCAGCTTTTGCTTAACACTTTCACACGTAACCCAAAGAATGAAGTTCTGTGCGATGCCAGTGCGCGGGGCCGGCCTGCCTGTAAAGCCCTCTTTGGGCGTCTGTCTGCTGCCGTTCTGAGCACATCGGAAAGTGCCCGTTTGCTTCCTGGAGCTCCATGTATCAGGCCGTGACCGGCTCTCTCTTAGCCCAGATGAAGGCGTGTGGCAGGTAAAATCGGGGTCGGATACATCATTCGACTTGTCCTCGCAGCTTCAATAAGCAGCAAAGAAGAAACCGCCTCCAGTAACTTGGAGCCTCGTCCTCTAAACAGGGAGCAAGGCCTTCCTTTTCCAGGGTCCTGTGGACGCGGTGGGAAGGTCCCGGCGAGACGGGTCTAGTAGATGTGAGGTCTGAGCCATGTACTCAGCTGAACTGCATAGACAGAAAGCCCCGCAGCGGAAGACGCAGCCTGTTACAATCGTCAGTGGACATGTGTGACCAGCCCCCTGTCCCCCACCTCCCCTGGCGAGCAGACGCGCCGTCGTGTTCCTCTGGCCGGATGCAGAGCCAGTCACCCCGCCCCGTCATTTTTTAAAATCCATTTTATTGAGGTGTAATTTATATCCAGTAAAATGCATGCATTTTAGGTATAATATTTGGTGAGGGTGGACACGTATACACTGGTGGAACCATCACCACAGGCTGGAGAACGTTTCCATCACCCTGAAAACTTCCCTATTCTTCCCCCACAATTGTTCATCACCCAGCGAGTTCTTTGTCACTCTAGTTTATGTTTCTAGGCTTCCACGGGAACATCCTTTTTTTTTCTTTAATGTTTATTTTTGAGAGAAGGTGAGAGTGAGCGGGGAGGGGCAGAGAGAGGGGGAGACACAGATCCGAAACAGGCTCCAGCTCTGAGCTGTGAGTACAAACCCCAAAACAGGGCTCAAACCCATGAGCCTCGGGATCACGGCCTGAGCCGAAGTCTGACAACTGACTGAGCCACCCAAGTACCCTGAAACATTCATTTTTTAAAAACATGGTGCCGAGATTGGGGCACCTGGGGGGCTCCGTTGGTTAAACGTCTGGCTTTGGCTCGGGTTATGATCTCTCTGTTCGTGAGTTAAGGCCCTGCATCAGGCTCTGTGCTGACCGCCCAGAGTCTAGAGGCTGCTTCGGATTCTGTGTCTCTTTCTCTCTCTGCCCCTCCCCCACTCGTGCTCTATCTCTCTCAAAAATAAACAAACATTTAAAAAAGTTAAAAAGACACAAACCATGGTTCGGAGGTGATTCTGCTCCACACTGGCATTTCAGACCTACCCTTCCAACTCCCTCTGCTGCTTCATCTCAGTTTATGGTATTCCCGCTCTCTCTGTCCCACTGCTCTGCTTTTTCATTGCCTCGCCGCATTCAAGAGCTTATAGGTATAATCATGAGTCTGAACTTTCTGGTTTTACTATAGAAATTTCCTTTTTCTGGAAAAGGAAAAAAAAAACCATACTTTTTTTTTCTTCTCCTTCCCCACCCCCCAGAATTGGAGTCCAGGTGTGATGCTAAGGTGTCATCTCCAAAGCAGCGTGTTTATGAGGCAGAGCCGCCACAGTGGGAGGTCATGGAAAGCCTTGCAAGTTACGGTCTTGAGTGCTCGGGGTTCCAGGATGACTGGGAATGCAGAAGCCAGCTGGGCGGACAACAGGGAAGTCCGGATGGACATCTGAGTCCAGTGACAATCAATGATGAGGAAATGTCCACCTTCAGCCAACCAGCATCATCATTTCCTTTTTATCAGAACATTCTTGCTGGAGAAAAACCCTATGGATATGATGACTGTAGGAAAGAGTTTTGGCAGGAAGACTTCCTTATTAATCATCAAGGAATTCATACTAATGAGAAACCGTATAAATGTAAGGAGTGTGGCAAGGCCTTCAAATATGGCTCACGACTAATTCAGCATGAGAATATCCACTCTGGCAAGAAACCCTATGAATGTAATGAATGTGGAAAGGCCTTCAATTCTGGTTCAAATTTCATCCAGCATCAGAGAGTTCATACTGGTGAGAAACCTTATGAATGTAAGGACTGTGCAAAGGCCTTCAGTCGCAGCTCACAGTTGATTGAACATCAGCGAATTCATACTGGTGAGAAACCCTACCAGTGTAAGGAATGTGGCAAGGCCTTCAATAGGATCTCACATCTCAAAGTCCATTATAGAATCCATACTGGTGAGAAACCCTATGTGTGCAAGGAGTGTGGGAAGACCTTTAGTCATCGGTCCCAGTTGATTCAACATCAGACTATTCATACAGGCAAGAAACTCTATGAATGTAAGGAATGTGGGAAGACCTTTAATCAAGGCTCAACTCTTATTCGCCATCAGAGAATCCATACTGGTGAGAAGCCCTATGAATGCAAGGCGTGTGGGAAGGCCTTCCGGGTGAGCTCCCAACTCAGGCAGCATCAGAGGATTCACACTGGAGAGAAGCCCTACCAGTGTCGGGTGTGTGGCCGGGCCTTCAAGCGGGGTTCACACCTCACTGTACATTACAGAGTTCACACAGGCGAGAAGCCATATGAATGTAAGAGATGTGGCAAGGCCTTCGGTCACTGCTCACAACTGATTCAGCATCAGGTAGTTCACACTGAGGAAAAGCCCTGTGAGTGTAAGGACTGTGGGCAGAGCGCACAGCATGACTCAGCCAGGGCTCAGCAGCAGAGAATTCGTGACAGAGAGGCCCAAGTGAATGGAGTAAGTGTGGAGAAGCCTTCCATCAGCACTTACCCCTTACTAATCATCAGAGAGTTTATGCTAGCGAGCAGCCACATGAGTGGGGCCGGTGGGGAGAGCCCGTTAGCTTAGGCGCCACAACTCCTTACGTTCTGGAGAACGACTTGAAGAATGTAATACAGATGAGAATGCCCTCATCCAGGCCGTCCTTCATCCTGAATCGTAAGATTAGTAATGAAGAACAAGTTTATGGATATAAATTGCTTAGACCGTGATTATCAAAGAAGCAAGGAAAGGTTGGGAAAAGTCTTGTCTCTGACACATTCTAGAGTCACATTTTCTCTCTCTTTTTTATAGAGCGAGTTGGGGAGGGGCAGAGGGATTGAGAGAGAGAGAGAGAGAGAGAAAATTTCAAGCAGGCCCCTTGCCCAGTGCAGAGCCTGATGTGGGGCTTGATCTTACAACTGTGAGATCATGACTTGAGCTGAAATCAAGAGTCAGACACTTAACTGACTGAGCCCCCCAGGTGCCCCTAGAACCACATTTTCTAACCACACTGCAACAGTTTTAACAGTAGCCCAAAGTTTTTTTGTTTTTTGTTTTTGTTTTTTTAACAGCCAAAAGTTTTAATTTTCTTGGAAATCAAAAAGAAAAAAAAAACAGCCAAATTATGCTGGGGCTCAAATTCTTTATTTTATTATTATTTTCAAAGTTAACATTTATTCATTTTTGAGAGATGGAGAGAGAGCATGAGTAGGGGAGGGGCAGAGAGACGGAGACACAGAATCCAGAGCAGGTTCAAGGCTCTGAGCTGTCAGCACAGAGCCTGAGGTGGGACTTGAACCTATGAACTGAGATCATGACCTGAGCCAAGTCGGACGCTTACCTGACTGAGCCACCCAGGCATCCCTCTACTTCTTTATTGTTAACTAGACTCCACATGCAACATGGGGCTCAAACTCATGACCCTGAAATCAAGAGTCACATGCTCTACCACCTGAGCCAGTCAGGCACCTCATTACTCTTGGGTTAATAAGGAAATAATCACGTAAAATGATTGATAAATGAAAAGAATGACAATTGAGATACTTAAATCCCGGGAGGTGTAGGATGTGGCTAAAGTTAGAAGAATTTTTGTGGCTTTTAAATGCGTGCAAAGCATGAACACCTGAAAGATTATTCTCAAATATATTAAATGTAATATTCGAGAAGTGAGAAAAGAATACCAAACAATAAAGGAACAAATTAGTATAAAATAAGTGGTTATCGTCAATTTTTATTTCTTCCTGACCCAGGAAACTACATTTAGGACAGGATTTCTCAGTGTCCATGTTTTAGATTAATAACTTCCGTCAGACAGAAGGTCGATCGCCTCCGTGGTGGCCGTACCCAAGTCCCTTTCGTATTGGCAGCATCTGCACTTGGCCTTAGACTCTGAAGATACCAGATGTGAATTTTTAGCCTCTTGCAGCTCAGGATGCCTCCTATGTTCCAGGGTAAGGCCAGTGTGTTCTGGGGGTCTCCAGGGGCTCCTGGGAAAGATTTTCCTTATTCAGAAGAGACCGGTACATGAGGAAGATGCCCTCTCCTTTCATCTGCTTTTAAACATTCTCCTGTGAGAACATAATACCTGGAGCCAAGAGGAGAGAACAGCCTCAGAGAAGCTGACCCAGAGCCCTGACAACACTGAACTACCAGGCCAGTTCTGGAACCGTCTCTGTGAAGACTTGTGTAAGAAATAAACCTTTACTGCTGAAGCTCCTTTTGGTTGGATATTTTGTAAACTTGTGGCCAAAAGCATCCTAAATTATAGAACTTCAAATTTTATTTTATTCTGATTGGTGAAGGTGGTGAAAAGTACCTTTTCTTGAATTTGACATTTCTCTTGGTGGCCAAATCCAGGATTGGATTTTGTATATATTCTGTAATGTTGCAAGAGAATATATATTCTACTTTTCTTGGGTACACGATTCTGTTTAAGCCAGTGAGTTACAATGATAAAACTCCATGTTCTTATATAATTTGTATACTGGGTCAGAATTTTCTACAGTTGAATTTTCTAAACCAAGATCTTGAATTTCCAGAGTGTTACTTTTTAATTTATGTTGTTTGATCTGTAAAGACATACACCTTAACCCCTATTTATGAATCCTGTCTTTTATCATTCTGTAATGCCCTACTCTGTCAAGTGTGGGGGCTGACAAGCCAGATCTGGCCTGCTACCTGTTTTATAAATAAAGCTTTACTGGGACACAGCCATGCTCATTTATTTCCATATTGTCTACGGCTTTTATGCTGCAACAAACGAACTGAGTGATTGCGACAAAGACGATGGCCACACAGCCTATGTTGATTGGCCCTTTAGATAAAAAGTTTGCCAACCCCTGCCCACCGTAATCCTCTTGGGATTTTATTTCCATACCGTGTAACACTACTAATAGTGATTTGTCTTTGTTTAGCTGGCATATTTTTGCCCATCCTCTTATTTTCAGCCTCTGTCATTTCAATTACTTCTTATTTTAAAAATTGCTGCTTTTTAAAAATCAAAAATATGAGGCTACCTGGGTGGCCAAGTGGGTTAAGTGTGTGATTCTTGGTTTTGGCTAAGGACCCGATCTCATGGTGTCGTGAGTTTGAGCCCCACGTCGGGCTCTGTGCTGGCAACGTGAAGCCTGCTTGGGATCCACTCTCCTCTCTCTGCCCCTCCCCCACTTGTGCTGTCTCTGTCTCTCTCAAAATACATTTTAAAAAGATAAAAACTTAAAAAGAAACTGAAATTTTTTCCATAAAGAAATTGATATTTGATGTAATTCAACTTCCTCCTTCCATTTTACGTTGTGTGTTCGGTTTATGTTGGCCTTTTCCTTCGCTTACATTGGCTGATCCTTCTTTTTGCGAAATTGGAGCTGAACACTGTGCTTAGGGTCGTGGTCATCTCCCCATTCTTAATCATTTGGGCAGAAGGAGAGCAGGATTACTCTTTCTCACCCATCGTTAATTTTCTTTGCCAGTCTCCTCCAAACAGAGACCACTCTTGCTTTCTCTTTCCTGCACAGCCTGTTTCAGATCTTCTCCATTTCCCTAACCTAATAGAAACCTTATCCAAAGCTTTTGGCTTCGCCCCTATTTTATTCATTTGACGCTCAACGTTACTTACTGCAGACCCACTCATTATATCCATTTAAATTTAAAGATACTCAGGGAGAGTAACATTCATTGCTGGGTGCTGTTTCTTTTCATCTTTTTTCCTGTCTTGTAACAGTTTTATTTCAAACCCTATTTGGTTAGACTATTTTATTGAGTATTCTTGTCCAAATGTTTCTTGGGCTCTCTCAAATTACGATTTTGGTTTGTAGAACATTCTTGGGATTATAGGTTTTTTTCTCAATAATCTGATTGTCTTAGTTTATGTAGCTATTTTTGTTTCCTGGGTGCCTGGGAGGCTCAGTCAGTTGAGCATCTGACTCTTGGTTCCAGCTCAGGTCATGGGATCGATCCCCAAATTGGGCTCCGTACTAAGCATGGAGCCTACTTAGGATTCTCTTTCTCTCTCCCTGTGCCCTTCTACTCCACTCAAGTTCTCTCTCTCTCTCTCTCTCTCTCTCTCTCTCTCTCTCAAGGAAAAAAAAGATGTTTGCGTTTTTGCTGCTATAACAAATTATCAAAAACTTACTGGTTTAAAACACATTTGTTATCAAGAGGTCAGATATCTGAAATAGGTTAGATCTCTTGGGCCAAAATCAAGGTATTGACGGGGCTGTGTTCTCTGCTTTGTGGAAAAAACCACTTCCTGGTTTTTGGGGGGGTTTTTTGTTTTGTTTTTGGCTTCTGGAGGCTGCCTGCATTCCTTGGTGTGACCTCTTTCTGTCAGTGGCAGCAATAGCCTGCTGACTCCCATCCTGCATCTCTCTAATGCTGACTCCTGCCTCCCTCTTTCACCTTTAAGGAAGCTGTTGAGGATACGGGGCTCATTTGGACCTTCCAGGATAATCTTGTCTTAAGGTCAGCTGATTGACAACCTTCAGTCTCTCTGCAACTTAATTCCCCCTTGCTACCAACAAAGCATATCCACAGGCTCCTGGGACACGGACAGGGGCATATTTGGAGGCCCGTGATTCTGCCTACCACGGTAGTTGCTTCTGTCCGAGCATTGGCAAGAGTTTCTATCCTTAGGATTCGGGAACTTAACTAGGATATGCTGGGGAGACACATCTTTCTTTTAGCCCAAGGAAATTTTCTTCTGAATATTAATTAGTACTTCTCAATTGTTGTTTTATTCCTTTTTAAAAACTTCAACGTTTTTGATTAAACAGTTTATCCTCATGATTCAAAAACAAGTCTTTCTATCCTCTTCCCTCTCCTTCAATCAGAAGACTACATGCCTGGGCTCTGATTCTTCAAGTGTGAGACCTCTCTCTAACTAATTCATCTCTTCTTTTAATATCAGTAATCATAAACCCCCACAATAGCCCCGCAGTCCAAGTATATTGTCGTTATTGGAGAAAACATGCAGATGTAGAAAAGTTAAGTGACTCGCCAAAAACCAGAAAGCTAGGATGTGAGGGGCTGAGTTGGTGTTTGCACTCGGGTCTGTGTCACTCTAAGATCTTTCATCGAACACAGTGCCTGCGGGGAGATGGGCCCCGTAGAGGTTGAATCAGGTGGTAAATTCCTCAGAGAAAGCAGTGTCAGAGGTAGAAGATGTTTGCTTCATGGCGTCGCAGATACTGGGGCAGCTGCCGTGCCAAGCCCCGGTGGCCTCGCTGGAGTTCGGACTTCATACCCCAGCTGCGAAAAATCTGGAACCAGAGCAGGTGTCCTGGAAAGGCATTAAGATCTTGTCAGAAAGGAGTGCCCCACCATCAAGAATGACTGAGAAAATCTTAGAGTCTACTATGTTGTCCATGTGGTAGGATAGTATACAGTTAATAAAGGTCATATTTTGGAAGTTTTCCAGAAAAATGGCCCTGATCTAATGTTAAACATTCACAGCAAGGAACGTATTCTCAGTGAATCCTTGTGTTTAAATTGCATCTAGTCAGAAAGAATTTGCAAAGATTACTTCATTTTTTAAAGTTTGTTTATTGATTTTGAGAGAGAGAAGAAAGAATGAGTGGGGGAGGGGCAGAGAGCGAGACAGAGACCAGCAGGCTCCCCTCTGTCAGTGCAGAGCCTGAGTTGGGCTCCAACTGTGAGATCATGACCTGAGCCCAAATCGACAGTCGGTTACTTCTGAGCCACCCAGGTGCCCCCAGATACTTTTCCTTTTTAAATTTTTAATTAAAACAATTTTTTAAAAATGACATCCATATTAGTTAGCATATAGTACAATAATGATTTTAGGAGTAGAATCCACTGATTTCATCCCCTACATATAACACCCAGCGCTCATCCCAACAAGTGACCTCCTTCATGCCCCTTGCCCATCTAGCCCGGTCCACCCACAGTCCCTCCAGCAACCCTCGGTTTGTTCCCCATATTTAAGAGTCTCTTCTGTTTTGTTTCCCCCACCCCGTTTTTATATTATTTTTCCTTCTCTTCTCTTATATTCATCTGTTTAGTGTCTTAGCGTCCTCATATGAGTGAAGTTATATGATATTTGTGTTTCTCTAATTTTGCTTCGCATAATACACTTTGCTTCTATCCACATCGTTGCAATTGGCAAGATTTCATTCTTTTTGATTGCCGAGTAATACTCCATTGTATATACTTACCATGTCTTCTTTATCCATTCATCTGTCAACAGACACCAAATACTTTTTTAAATGAGTGATTCTGTGGATCTCGGGTAACTTAACTGGTTTGCTCTCCATACATTAAGGCCATCTGCGGTTTCCTTACAGTGGCCTGCTTCCCTTCCCCTACTTCTCCTCTCAGGGCCATGTGGCCTCTTGGCTTTTAAAACTAGAAATGTTGGTTTTTCGTACCATGTGGCCGTCCTTGAGCAGAGTGTGGGTGGCTGCTCCCCAGCTCTCTCCCCTGCTCCCACACCTATCCACCCAGAGGGACGTGGACAGATTGGAGAGTGACAGGAGTCCCAAATTGTTGGTGACAGTCTTCCTCTCAGAATTCATTGACAGTCACCCGGAGGGAGCATCTTGATTTCTCCCTCATGACTCTCCAGGGAATGGCTAGTGTTCGACTTTTGGAATCAAAGTTTCAGATTGATCGTGCTGGAAATAGCCTGGTCTGAATCATTCTGAAATTTTGCTTCCTGATTCTCCGAGCCATTGTCTTTGCCTCTCTCTATCAATGTCCTCTCAAGGGACTGGGCTTGAGGTTTTGAACAGCAATAGATTCAGGTCTGACTCATTGTCCTATATTCAGGGCTCCGCAGTTCTAAGCCAAGTGTGATTGTTGGTGGAAGGGAATAGCCTCCGACGGTGAAGAGACAGCAGCCGAGGTGAGCGGGGCAGGGGGTAGCCACTGTGGGGGAAAACTGCACATCTGTTTGGCAAGACTTTTCAGAATTTCCTCCTAAATTCTTTCCTTAAATGCTTACGGAGATCTCTAGCCGAACTTACTTTTGTCTCGGGGCTCAGGCTGAGCTGCTCTATGAGCGACTCCAGAATACAACGGCTGGAGCAGCGGAAGGATTTATTTCCAGGCACAGGGTCAGCATTTGATCCCGGCCGTCCCCGCCTCTGGAACTGCAAGACCAAGTTTCTGCTGCGTACAGGCCGCCCGGTCTGCGATGTTTTGTTGTAACGGTGCTAACGGAGCACGACAGCGGGCGACGCGTTTGGGTCGGCGTGTGGCCACAGCTTTTCCCCGTCGCCACCTCCCCCACGTTGCTCAGTGCCAGGGCGCTGGCCCGCGATCCTGGGCGGGCTGGGGAAGCTTTCCTTGCTCCGCCTTTCCCCTAAGTAGTCCCTCGTGGCCTCCCTTCACTGCGAGGAGGCTCTTCCGGGAGGTGACCCGCCTTGGGGGGTCTTGAACTCTGACACCTGTCTGCCTACCCGAGGACAAGGAGGTCATCTGAGCTAAGGATGGACTCTCAAGGAAAAAGCAGCTTTGGAACTCTTGACTTTGTAGCCCAAGTTTCCTTAGATCTGGGCTGGTCAGTCTTGGTTATTTTTTTTTCAGATCTTTGATGCTCTTAAGATTTTGGGGGTAAATTTTATTTTAAAAATGTGTTTTCAGTGGGAAGGTTGCTTTGGATAACCTGGTCTGTCTACTCTTGAAATCCTGGTTTGTTTTTTATCTCCCCTAACCTCTTAAGCATAGTATTAAAATGACGCGCCTGGGTAGCTCAGTCAGTTAAACGTCCGACTTTGGCCCAGGTCATGATCTCACGGTTCGTGAGTTCAAGCCCCGCGTTGGGCTCTTTGCTGTCAGTGCAGAGCCTGCTTCAGATCCTGTGTCCCCCTCACTCTACTCCTTTTCCAGCCTCTCTCTGTCTCTCAAAAAGAAATAAACGTAAAAAAAAATTTTTTTAAGATCAGTATTAAGATTGTGTGTGTGTGAGATGAAGGTATTTTTTAAAATTTAAATCAAAGTTAACACATGGAGTAATAATGATTTCAGGGATAGAATGTAGTGATTCACCACTTACATGTAACCCCCGTGTTCATCCCAACAAGTGTCCTTAATGCCCGTCCCTCATCTAGCCCATCCCCCCGACCCACACCCCACCAGCAGCCCTCAGTTTGTCCTGTGTATTTAACAGTCTCTTATGGTTTGCCTCCCTGTCTGTTTTTATCTTATTTTATTTTTCCTTCCCTTCTCCTAAGTTCATCTGTTTCGTTCCTTAAATTCCACATATGAATGAAATCATATGATATTTGTCTTTCTCCGGCTGACATTTCTCACAATACACTCTAGTTCCATCCACATGGTTGCGAATGGCAAGATTTCATTCTTTTGATCGCCGAGTAGTACTCCACTGTAAGTACACCCCACATCTTTGTCCATTCACCAGCCGATGGGCATTTGGGCTCTTTCCATAATCTGGCTCTTGTTGATAGCGCTGCTGTAACAACCATTGGGGTGCGTGTGCCCCTTTGAATAGGCATTTTTCTATCCCTTGGATAAATACCTGGTAGTGCAATTGCTGGGTCACAGGGTAGTTCTACTTTAATTTTTTGAGGGGCCTCCACACTGGTTTCCGGAGTGGCAGCCCCAGTTTGCGTCCCCCGGCGGTGCAGGAGGCGCCTCTCCCCGCATCCTCGCCGACATCTGTTGTTGCCTGACTTGTTCGTTCTAGCCTTTCTGACGGGCGTGAGGTGGTAGGAGATATGTGTATTCAGAGATAGAAAATACAGGAGGTGGGCGCTTATAAAATTGTTAGGAGGGTCGCAAGTGCTGACCCCAAAGGTAGGTCTCCAGAAGTGCCTCCCTCGGCCACAGTCAAGAGGTCGAGCTGCAGGGGGCTGCCTCTGGCATGCCGAGCATCAAGCACACGTTGCCTTACTGGCAGTCCAGGGGTCAGAAAGTGAGAGGACGAGGGGTGTGTGGGGGGCTCAGTCGGTTAGGCATCATCTCACAGTTCGTGAGTTCGAGCCCCGCGTGGGGCTCTGTGCTGACAGCTCAGAGCCTGGAGCCTGCTTCGGATTCTGTGTCTCCCTCTCTCTGCCCCTCCCCTGCCTACGCTCTGTCTCTCTCACTCTCTTGAAAATAAATAAAACGTTATAGAAAAAAAAGGTGAGATGATGGAACCGGCACTCGCCCTGGAGTGTCGAGCCCAGCTGTGCCGTCCGGGCTGCCGCACTTTGGTGGCCTCTGTCATCCAGATGTCACACAAGCGCATC
The DNA here is from genome assembly GCA_004023785.1 of Mungos mungo. NCBI lineage: Eukaryota > Metazoa > Chordata > Mammalia > Carnivora > Herpestidae > Mungos > Mungos mungo. Next base: position 24,848 of record PISW01013603.1, read on the forward strand.
TAAAGGGTGGGGTCTTATTTCTGCTCAGAGCCCTTTGTGCCCAGAGCGGGAAGGTTCCTTTTCCAGCCTATTCATGGGAGGAGTCCGGCCAGGACGATGTGGGAACGGACACCGAGGGCCGGCTGACTGAAGCTAACCACCGGGACTGACTTTTAACTTCCAGGGTTTCCTTCAGCTCTTTCTCAGCCTCCGGTTGGTCTAGACTGTTTGTCTGTGAGCAGTGTGACTTCTGTTTCTTCCTTGATCTCTTCGCATACGTTGCCCACGCTGACTACATATTCTCTCCGTTTATGCAGTTCGTCTTGTTCTTGTTCCTGCTTTGGGCTCATGCCCTGCCTGCTCCTTCGCAGGGGACAACCGGCCTCGCCCTGCGTGCTGCTCTGACGGCTCGTGTCTGGTCCTTGGAGCCCCACCCGCCTTCCCCGTTGGCGTATCAGGCTTGCCTGGTCCGCTGGATGCATCCTTCCTGCTAAAGCAGGAGCTCGGGAGTTTGGAGAGCTGCAGTGGGTGGGCGACCTCCTGCCTGTTTCCTCACTGGGGCTGGAGCTGGTCCCATGGGGTGGGGGGCGGAGGCTGGAGCTGGTGCTGCGGGGCGGGGG
>PISW01013604.1:0-25414 GCA_004023785.1 Mungos mungo
GTGCTGATAGAATAGCCGGGGTCACTCACTACCCCCACACCCCGGGGTCAGTCCGGTGCCCTCCCAGAGGGGCTCAGCCATGGGCCAGTCTTCTCTGCCTCAGTTTCCTGCTTCCACCGCCCCCCACCACCCTCCACCACCCTCCACCAGGCCCCATTGGCCCCCACCTCTCCCACCAGCCCCCACCAGCCCTCCACAAGCCTCCACTGACCCCCACCACACCCCATCACCCCAGCCAGTCCCCGCCAGCCCCACCAGCCAGCCATCAGTTTCTAGACCCATTCTCTGTCTTCACCTGCCTGACCTGCTTCTTTCTCTCCACTCTTCTGCCAACACAAATGAGGGACCCCCCCCCAAATCCAGCAAAGCACCGCCCCCTGGAACTGACAGAGGACAGCGATGCTGGCCACACGCCCCGTGGAGGAGAGGGCTTCGGAAACTGTACTGACAGCATCCAAAGTGCAACATTTGGCCTTTTCTGGACACCCTTGGCCTCCTTGGGGAAGAGGCAGGCTCCAGGGGGCGGAGCCGAGCGCGCAGCGTCCTGAGATGTTGGGAAACAAACGTACAAACCTGTGGAATGGGCGCAGGAGCCAGACCCGAGGAGCTGCCAGCTTGGTTCCAGAGGGGGCAGTTCGGGCACGAAGACAAAGAGCAGAAATGTCACACTGTAACTCTTTAACCCACGACAGAATAAGAGCCCACCAGTCTGTCCTGGCACCTGCGACAGAATAAATGTCTGTGAGTCTCTCCTGACATAGACAAACAACTGAATGATTAAATGGAGAAGGGACAGCTCTTCCTTAAGGAAGATCCTAATTAATAAACGTGGAGGGGAGGAGGGAACGGAACGTCATCAGAATTTCACAGTAAGACCCGCCGCCAGCAAGAGCCACTGACGCGCACCCACAATAACGAATGGAAGTTTGCGGAGGAACGGTGTACTTGCGTAGCCTGGAAGTGTCCCCCCCAAGACATTATTAATTACAAAGAGAAAAATAGAGATGGTTTTCAAGCGATATTTCAAATATTTTGAAATAACTTTTCAAGAGAAAAATTTGCAGTAGAGAAAGAGAAACCCAGCAGACAGCAGTTGACCGACAGGATCAAGGGTAACATCACGTCTGCCCAAGACAGCGTGTGAGAAAGCCACTGGCTTCCCCCGTCTTCCTGCCGAGACGCAGAGGGTCCGACTAGTGGTGACAAAGTACTTGACAAACCCAATCTGGGGACATTCTGTAAAATAACCGACCAGCACGGGCCGAAGGTGAGACGAAGACAGACCTGTCCGCAGACAGGAGAGATGGAGGGGCTCCGGGACGGGACACTGGTGGGCGTGACGCAGCTCGGTCCTGGCGGGAGGGGACTCCGGGCCAAGGGGAGGGCCCCGGGAGGCTGGGGTAGTTCACAGGGTCACACTCACGTTTGTGTCTTTCCTCTTGCTAACTGCGTGAGATTTTGTAGGACGGGAGCATTAAGGGGCCGTGCAGAACTCCCCCGCCCTATTTTGCAGCTTTTGTTTTTATTGTGAAATAAAGAATGAGAACACACTTTCCCACTTGGCCTCCAGCCCGGCCCCCACGGGCTCAGGCCTTCCTCCGCCTCCCCTCTCCCTCCCCACCCACATTGCCCCCGCCACGCTGCACCCCTTCACTGAGCTCTCTGGCCTCGCCTCAAACAGAGGTGCTTCCAGCTGGAGTCGGTCCCCGCCTTCAGGAGCTCGGGCGCCCTCCTCTCCCCACGACTGGCCGAGCGGGGGGCGCCCCGTGCCCACTGCCCCCCGAGGGACTAATTCCAGGCTGTAGTGACGTGTCTACCAGTGAGTGCCTTGGGGTCAGGCAGCCCACCCCGTCAGGAGAGCAGGTCCCATATACTGAGTACGGCAGCCTCTTCGTAAAAATCTTTTCTGGAGCAGGGGCACCGGGGGGCTCCATCGGCTGAGCGTCCGGCTTCGGCCCAGGTCATGCTCTCACGGTCCGTGGGTTCGAGCCCCACATCGGGCTCTGTGCTGACAGCTCAGAGCCTGGAGCCTGTTTCAGAGTCTGCGTCTCCCTCTCTCTGCCCCTCCTTTGCTTGCACTCTGTCATTGTCTCTCTCTCTCTCTCTCAAGGAAATAAAAAATTTTTTAAATCCTTTCTGGAACAAAAGGATTCTGTGCTCAAATGATTCTAGTATCTCCCGTCTCCCTTTCTCCTTAACCCCACGCCGTATTTTCCATCTAGAAATGTCTTCCAAAGCATTCCTCAGTGCCCCAGACTCCCCTGGGCCAAGAGACGGCATCAAGGGGCAGGACAGAGAAAGCCAAACCAGGTCTGGGGCCTCTGAGCCCCGGGAGCACAGCGAGCCGCCCGGGCCGCGAGCCTCCTGCCCCAGCCCGCTCCCCTGCCCCGCCCTCCGAGAACGGGACCCCCTTAACAAGCAACCTCGGGCCCGAGCCAGCTCTGCCCACCCCGGGCAGCAGCAGGAGGCATCTGTGAAACACGCTGTGGCTTCACACCGGGAAACAGATTAATAAGCCATTATGATAAGCAAGCTGATCATTAGCACGAGAACGAGGCTCAGGAGCTAATTGAAGCCATCCAGCAAAATGTCAGCGCCTCCGCGGGGTATGAAGTATTAATGGCCCCCGGGCCCAGACTGGGGAGCAGGGGGTCGCTAGCACCTTTTCTCACATGGCCCAAGGGTCGGGTGCAGCTCACTCCCTGAGACTCGGTCGGAGCCACCTGCTCCCTGGGGCACTGAAGGTTCCCTGGTCTCCCTTTCCTGGTCCACTTCAAGAGAAGAGATCCCTGTTAGCGTCGGGAGCCCCCCTTCTTACGGGGTCTCAACCCAGGGAGGGTCCTGTGTGCTGGGAGGTGGGGCTCAGGGCTGCCTTTTCCGTCTCCTTCCGGCTGGCCTCCTCGAGGAGTTCACGCGGGGACTCAGCCAGCCTGGAGGAAGGTCGCCTGTTCCCTAGACAGGAGCAGCCACTCCGGACCCAAAAGCAGCCCTCAGCCCCTGACCCTCCTCTCCCCGTATTCGCCGGCAGCCCGAGGGCCCCCCTCCAGCCAGCCTGTCACGGTGGCCGGCCCCAAGCCGACAGCTCGTCTCCAGCGAGCCACAGGCTCATCAGAGGCCTGGAGCCTGTCTTGTGGGGTGAGGACGAGCCAGGTAGGATGGCTCCGGGGGAGGGTCTGGGCTGGGAACGCGCCCAGGAACTGGGCGATCTGACGGCGGAGGGCGCGGAGGCCGCAGAGCCGAAGGTCAGAGGGGGCATGTCCTCTGCGGGGCGTGCGTGGAGCGTCGGAGCCAGTGCGGAGCGGGGGTGCCTGGGTGGCGAGCTGGGCCCGGCAGACCGGAGCCCCGCTGGCCACGGGCAACGCTCCGCTCGGAGCCCAGGCCAGGGGTGGGGCCTGGGTTCCGTCCCGGCGAGCGCAGGGGACACTCCAGGCCTCTAAGGAGGCAGCCCCATCTCCCCGAAACCTGCCGGCTGCTGGGCGGCCTCACAGGAGGGGGGAGGTCTCTGAGCCCCGCGATGCAGTAAATATTAATGGCCTCTTCTCCATCGTCATAGCAACCACACTTTCTAATAGGTATCCCACCTTCCATTGTGTTAGGTGTTATGAGATCGACGTCAATTTTTCCAACATCGACCGCAATAAAGGCTGCTCTATACCACGGTTATTTTTTTTTATTAAGGTCACTGAAAAATGTCTCTGGTTCGCCTTCCTGGGGCTCCCTCCCCACCTAGCGGTGACCCTGTCTGGATTCATGACCCCTGCAGAAACCCCCTGCAGGACCGAGGCCCAGCACCCACCCGAGATGCTGACGCGCCTGCCTCCTGCTGGGCACTGAGCAGAGGCAGCTTCGGGGGGGAAATTGCAAGGCTGAAACACGTGCATGTCGTCCCCAGGGCTGTTACCCCAGTGTCACCCTGTCCCCCCCGGGCACGGATGAGCTGGTACAGGCACCGCGAGGGACGGAGTCCTGACCCACTGCAGGGCACGGCGAAAACAGCACGCTAAGTGCAAGAAGCTGGACACACAGGACCACGTGTTGTAGGACTCCATTTGTGGGGATGCCTGGAAGAGGCAAATCCCAGAGACAGAAAACACATCGGTGGCCGCCAGGGGCTGGGGGCAGAGGAATCTGAGTCTGTGCCAGTGGGGATGGGAGTTTCCTTTGGGGGAGGGGATGAAAATGTCCTCAACTTGGCCGAGGTGATCACACAGCCCTGTGAAAACACTAAAATCACTGAACTACATAGACATGCATCTTATCTCAATAAAAGGGTTTTTCTTGAAAATCCCTATAAAATTATAATACATTTATTCTGAAAATGTATGCATATACATACTCTCTGACCTAGAAATTCCATTTCTAACAGGTTTTTTCTTTTTATAAAACAATTTTTTTAATATTTCTTTATATTTCTGAGAGAGAGAGAGAGAGAGACAGTGCAAGCAGGGGAAGGGCAGAGAGAGAGGGAGACACAGAATCCGAAGACAGACTCCAGGCTCTGAGCTGTGAGCACAGAGCCCAACGTGGGACTTGAATCCACGAACCATGAGATCATGACCTGAGCCCCCAGGCGCCCCTGGGAGTTTTTCACAAGGGAATAGTTAAGGATGTGGACACAGAAACCCACTTTGACTATCCAAGGAGAGAGCTTTGCACACAGCACGAGTGGGTTTGTGTTCTGGCAAATCATTATGTGAAATTAATGGGTCATAAACAGCAAATGTTCGTAAAACCACACGCCTTGCGCACAGGAAAGAACAGCAGCCGAATCACAAAGGGGGCATCTTCCAGATCCGGGATTTGCAAGGGTTCTTTGCTCTGTTTTTCCAATTCTCAGGCCTGTGCAGTGTGTTACCTGCAGTACAGTGCCACAAACCGGAACCGGAATGGGCCACGGGTTGCAGATCGCTAAGAGCCGGAGTGCAGAGGAGCAGAGCCGTGCAGGGGGCCAGCCTAGTGAGTGCAGGGGGAGCGCCGCTGAGCAGAGCCCGTGTGGTGCGGGCCCTGGCAGAGGCCTGCCTCTCTGGGCCTCCACCACGGCTGCATGTGAGTGACAAATCCCTCCCGACTCCCAGGCCCGGGTGGAGCCCCAGCAGCCCAAGGCAGACGCTGATGGAAGGGGCCAGCTGTGGGGAAGGGAGCCAGCGCCGCACCCGCAGCCTCCTGGGCATGCCGGCCCGGATGATAGCTCTGGGCCCCGGGCCAGCGGGTCCTCGCTGGGCCCGCTCCCTCGGCCGGCACACTACTTCCTGCTAATCAGCATCACGGGGCCCCCAGAGATGCCAGCCCGGAGCCCCACCAGCTGCTCGGAGGAGCGGCTCCCTGTTCCAGGGCACGCTTGGCTGGTTTAGGAGGACTGGGCATGGACAGAGCTGACAGCCCCACCTGCTTCCTCCTGAGGAGCCCGAGGGCTGAGATCAGGCACACAGCCCTGCTCACATCCAGGCCCGGCCTGCGGGGCGCGCATCTCTCCCGCCTGAGCCCCAGGCCTGCCTCCCCTCTGTGGCTCGGCCATGGTGACCACAGGAGACGCAGTCAGGACCTGTCACAGACAGCAGCGGGGGGTGGGCAGCGGGGGGTGGGCAGCGGGGCAGACGCCGTTGCTCTACCCTGACAGCAACACGGGCCAAGACAGGGACAGAGGGACAGCGACGACGGCCATCACTCACACTCAGCCCCGAGAGGCAGGCTCCCACGGCGCTCTCTTGGCCGGCCGCATGCACGACCACACTCCTCTGCACGGGGTAGACCAAGGGCTGCTGGTGTTAGCTGAGCACCTGCTGACTGATGGACCGATGCCTGTAACCATCACACCAGTTGGGGCTCCCGCTTCTGAAAATGAGGGCACCGAGACCCGGGAAGGGGGTCGCCGCAGAGCTGCCCGCCATGCTCCGGCCGCCTGCGCTCCCAGGCACGCAGCAGAAGGCTTGGATGTCTGAGCGTGGGTCCTCCGCCCAGCGGCCACAGGCTTCCCAACGCCTGCAGACCCCCTGGGGAGGCAGGGGAGGAGGCTCAGCCTCAAGGTCTGATGGAGAGGAGAGGTGGGGCTGGGGCCTGGAGGCTGGATGGGGGGCCGAGCTGGGGGCTGAGGCGAGGCCTGGGCTTCTCGGGGACGAGAGGACGAGCAGAGCCTGCCCATCGGGCCAGGGCCTGGCCCAGCTTGGCCCCAAGAAGCAGCCTCCTGATGGAGCCGGCCCTCGGAGGAAGGCAGCGTGGGCCCAGGGCCGAGCTGGCCTTCGGGGAAGGAGGCTGCAGCCCCTGGGGCCTCAGCAGCCCGAGGGCGGAGGGGGCAGCATGCCAGAGCTAGGCCCTCGGGTTACCCCGAGTTAAGGCAAGGCCTCTGTGTCACTGCATTAGTTGGTCACTGGCACAGGCTGCCACGACCCCTCCACCCAAGGGGGCGCCAACCTTGAACCAGGGCGGTGCCTGTGGCCAAGGATGGAGGATGGCCGCTCTGAGCGGGTGCTGCCGGCAGCTGGGGGTGGGTGCTGGGGCCCGGAGAGGGCCTCTGGGTGGGCACCACGGCATCAGCTACGGGGTCTATAAGGACCCCCCTCCTGCCCAGAGAAGGCTGAGGTCAAGGTGAGGCTCCCAGGGCTCCGGTCCGCCAGGGTGTGAGACAAACCCCTCCGGGTGCCTCCACGCTGGGTCCCCGAGCTGCCACCGCGGCTCTCGAAGGTCCCTCGCGGGCTGTGGTGCCCCTGCCCCTGGGTCGTGCTTGTTGAAGGGAGCCGGTGCAGGTGCAGCAGAGGGACCTCCGCCACCTCCAGCAGGGCCTCGCTGCCCTGAGCCCAGTGCCGCCGCCTGCCCCGCTCACAGCTCGGCGGCCCAGACCCTGAGATGGCCCCTTACTGGGCAAGAGCGGGGCATTTGCTCTTGACGAAGATACCCAAGCCCGCTGCGGCGCGCCCAGAGTTCTGCCGGGCAGGAAGTAGCTCTCCCAAACGCCCGCCCAGAGAGTCTGCTGACCCCCCAACCGGCCCGCCTGCGGTTTGCAGATGCAGAGAATCCCACAGGAGCGGACTGGGCTGCTGTGCTGCCCGCCACCTCCTTGTTTCATGTGACGTGACATCCGTGGATACAGATGGACACTAGCTTTTCTAGTCAAAATCTCAAACCTCGGCGACCTTCCCCAGGTGCAGTGGGTCAGCCCGTCCCCTTCGGGGAAGGACCCAAGAGGTGGGTGCAGGGACAGCAGAGCCACCACGTTTCTGCTTCCTCGCTGGCGCGGCTGCAGACATCACAGCTGTGGCCACGTTGGGGAAGCGAGGAAGGTCACCGGAGCCTCCGGGAAGGCAGGAGGGAGGTTGGAGCTGGGGCCCCTGAGACGGCGGGCGGCAGTAACTTCATGCCTCAATAAATAGCTATCTCTCTGCTCCAAATTACTTTCTCTTCCCCCTGAAACAATCAGAGGCACCTGCTGTCCATCAGCTATGACACTTTACAGAAATGCTATTGGAATCTCCAAACTCGGGAGGGTTCTCCGGGGCTGCTGTTTGCTCAGGCATCTCCGGCAGCCCACGGGGCGGGGGGGGGGGGGGTTGGGCACCGAGCCAGCGGACTGCACTGGGCAGCTCGTTCTGGCCTCGGCGGGGCAGCCACAGCACATGCGAGGCCACGGTGTCCCCAGAGCAGCGCTGGTGGGGTCCCACACGATGATGGATGGGGCCAGACTTTGGCAGTGACCCTGCATGTGACCTTGTGACCAGAAGAGCACACTAATGCCAGGGAGTGGGGTTCGAGGGCCTGACCCGGGTCCCACCCCTGCACGTCCTGCTCCCGTGAGACCACCTGTTGGGGGCCCTGTGGGCTCCGAGGTCAAGTCTGCAAGTCTGAGCTCTGAGGTCTCGATTCTTTCCTCATGCAGCCGGGTGTTTGCAGGGCGCGCGCTACAACGTGCCTTGATGAGCACTCACTCCCTTACCCCCCAAGACGGGATCCCAGCCGGCACCCCGTTGGGGACAGTGGACCACAGCTCTCGGGGAGAGGCTGCTTTGTCCAGGGCCCCAAAGGGACCCCAGTTTGCAAACAGAGCCTGGAATGACCGGTCAGTCACCAGGCCACGGCCCAGCCAGGGGTCCCCAGAAACAGCCCCGGGGCTCGTGCCCTGAGGTGCCCAGCTGCACCTCCTCCGAGGCTCAGAGAGACAGGGCAGGGCCACCTGGGTGTGAGCCCAGGGCCTCTCTCTCCTTCCTCCGAGTGCACCCCTCCCCTGGGAGCAGAGAGGCCCCCTGGGTGCGGCTGCTGCTGCCCTCACCCAAATGTAATTAAAAAAAGGAACATGATAATGACCTTCTACTCATGGAGGGGCTCCAGTGGGCTGTGCCTGCTCGTTCCTGCTGATTGGAGCTGCTGCCAGACTCTCGGAATCGGGGCTGCGTTCCCCCGGCCCCCGCAGCCCCAGTGCCCCCAGCTGCCCCAGCAGGCCCCCTGTAGCCCCAGTGGGCCCCCGCAGCCCTGACGACCCCCCGCAGCTCTGGCGGCCCCCCGCAGCCCCCGCAGCCCTGCCCATCCCAGCAGAACTTGGGAGGCAGCAAGGCAACCCCCCACAAATATTCCTCAAGGGGGCAAAATGGGGCACTGGGGGGTCTGGGGTGAACAGGGTGTCCCCGGTTCCTATCTCAGGCTTGGCCAAAGCACCAGCTGTGTTCGAGAGGCCATGTGGAGTGGAAAGACATCCTTGAGCACCAAGCCCTTGGCCCCGAGCCTCAACATTCCCATCTGTAAAATGGGGAAAACATCACCTGCCTTCGTGGGAACTACAAGAAGGTCACAGGGAGTGCTCAGCATGGGCCAAGCAAGGGTGCTTCCGTTCTGCCCCAGTCACTGCTGGTTTTTACAGGAAAGGAAAGGGAGTGGGAGGGAAGCGAGTCTGAGACCGCCCGGTCCTGGATCCTCAGCACTTGGGGGCTGATGAGGAGGGGCGATGAGGATTGGGGAGCCTGACAGCACTGTTGACCGGGGCGCAGTGAGGCTGGCCACCCTGGGCTCCCGCTGCCCATGAACTTGCAGAACAGGAGACGCCAGCAAACCTAATAACCACACTAGTTGGACCAATTAACTGCGGCCTGTGTTAGACTGTGTTTCCAGCCTGAAAAACACATTAAAATAAAATAAATAAAATTATGTTGGAACTAAAGCCTGAAGGATCTGTACAGAGCCTTCGCCCAGGGCTCGGGAGGGCTGGGCCCCCGGCCGGCTCCCCACTGAATCTTCAGGGCCCAACCCCACGCTGGCGCCCAGAGCAGCAGGACCCCAGGCAACTGTCCGCACACACGCCCTGACAGCTCGATCTCCTCCCAACCCCAGGATCCACACACCTGGGTCTCCACCCCAGAGAAAGTGGGTTTCTGATGCCCTCTGCCCCCATTCTGCTCCCGCTGCCCACGGGCTCCCTAGCTAGGCACCCCAGGCTCCCCGGCCGCACTGCAGACCCTCCAGGCTTTCCTTCCAGCGTCTGCCTTGTGACCTAAATCCCCCCGCCTGCTCCCTGGTGGCACCCGATCCAGAGCGAACCCCACTTCTTCAAACCCCCCCAGTCACCTAACACGAGCCGGAGTCCTGCCATCAGCCCTTTCTGACAGCCTGTGCGGAGACACCCCTTGGGTCCCCAGTGTGTGCGTTCTCCCCTGCTGCGGCCAGCAGTAAACTGGACATGTCCTGCCACACTCCCACACGCACTTCCATGGGACCCCTTCCCGGGAAAGCACTGAAACGTCCCCGCGTCCTCCTGTCTTCTCCCCGATGCATGTGGCTAATTCCTATGTGGCCCCTTAACCTCCCTTGGACAGCCCCTCCTCCCAGAAGCCTTCCTGAGCCTCCAGACGGGCCTCACTACCCGTGTCTGTGCCCTGCACCCTTGAGTCCCTCTCGCAGTCCTGGGCAGGCTGTGTCCCGGCTGTGCCTTTCCCCGGCAGACCTGCAGGGCCCTGAAGCGGAGGCCCGGGGCCCAGCCCCAGCAGGAGGAGAGGCCCCCACCCCACCAACTGGCAGCATCGGCACAGGGGTCTGCACAGCACGTGTGGCACCTACCCCCCAGGGAACAGGAACAAAGAAAGTACTGTGTGAAAGCCCTGACCCCTGCATGTCCCCCTGCCCCTCACCCCTTTGTGGGGGCAAGCGCTGAGCAGGGGGCCAGTGACAGGGCTTTTCCTCATCTGGAGGGGCAGGTGTGCCTCTCCCACTGCCCCCCCACCCCCGGGCCTCCAGGTCGGGCAGGTAGCAAGATGACCAGGCACCGGCGGAACAAGGGTCCAGGACATCCCCAGGCGAAACTACAGGCAGGCGCAGACCTTACACCTTTCACAAAAATTATCTTGAAATGGGTCACAGACCTGAACGCAAGGTCTAAAGCCCCTCGAGGGGAGAAGCCTGGACGGCCCTGGGCGGGCCCGTGACTTCTTCACTACAACTGAGAGGCACCTTCCGCAGCTGAAACAGCCAAGGGGCGGGACTTGGTTAAAGTTAAATCTGCTCTGCAAGAAAGACAGTGTCAGGACAGCGGAGGACCGGCCATGGGCAGGGAGAGAACTCGTGCAGAACACATCGGATGAAGGGCTGCTGTGCAAAAGCATAAAGTACTCTTGAAACTCTACAACCAGGAAAAACAAAAAACTAAGTTTAAAAATAAACAAAATACGGGGCGCCTGAATGGTTCAGTGGGTTGAGTGTCGACTTTGGCTCAGGTCATGATCTTATAGGTTCGTGGGTTCGAGCCCCATGCCTGCTTCGGATTCTGTATCTCCCTCACTCACTGCCTCTCCCCCACTGCCTCTGTTTCTCTTTCTCAAAACTAAATAAAAACATTTAAAAAAAATTTTTTCCACATCACATGTCACCAGGGAAACCCCAGGTGACCCCACCGTGCACCTCTGAGAATGGCCAACATCCAGAGCTCTGGCCGCAGGACTGCCAGGGAAGGCAGGGGGCCGCAGGAACACTGCTTCAGGGCTGGGTGATGGCGGACAGGGCTGCCACCCTGCAAGACGGGTCGGCAGTTTCTTACAAAATTGGGCATACCCTTTCCATACAGTCCAGTAACCACACGCCCTGGCATTCACCCACGTTAGGTAACGATGAATATCCACCACTAACTCTGTTCATGGGCGTGTGTGGCAGGTTTGTTTGTCATTGCAGAAACTTGCAAGCAGCCAAGATGTCCCTCAGAAGGTGCATAAATGAACTGTCGTCATCCAGACAGCGGAATATGAGTCAGCGATAGAACGAAACGAGCCATCAGGCCACAAAAGGACATGGAGGCACCTTAGGCGCAGATGGGTAACCGAGACGCCAATGCCAGGAAGATGAGTACGGTGTGCTTGCAACCCTGTGGCGTTCTGGAAAAGGCAAGAGTGTGGAGACAGTGAGAGGATCAGAGGCACCCAGGGGTGGCTGGGGTGCAGCACCACCATCCTGCACGACGGTGCAGTGGTGGGAACGCACCACCATACAACTGTCTACATATGATTGTCTACGCACGTGTCTTGATTTTGCTGTGAACCCAAGGCTGCTTAACAAAAAGAAAAAAATCTATTCATTTAAACTGCAAAAGAAAAGCCAAAAGAAATAAGCCAGAGGGGGTGGCATTTCAGGCAGCAGGTGGGGGGCCGGTCTTCTGTGCAAGACCAGTGCCACGAAGCTCAGCCTGGAATGTTTTCAGTCAAGTGCCCCCGCCGCACCCTGTGAGGTCCACAGGAGGGATGGGGGACCAGGGCAAAAGGGCCCAAGAGCTCTTCCTGGGTGCTAAGTCAGCACCCACACATGGGCATGGCTGTTCATTCACCAAGCTGACAGTGTGGCCACCAAGTGCCCAGCCCTGGCATTTGCTCGCTGATTCACAGACTCACTCCCTCAGTCAGTGCTCTTCTATCTGAGAAGAGAGCAAATAACAGCTTATGCCAGCCCCAGACACAATGTCTGTGAACCCTAATTATGGCTGCCAGGATTAATGAGGTTTCTCGGATTCTCATTACCAGGGAAATATTTCAGAAAAGCCATCTGCCATGCAGCGGCTGGGGCACCACATGCTGGGAAGGTGACCCACGTCCAGATGAGGAGTTGTGAGGAGGTCAATCAAGCAAGAAGCACCCCCCCCCAGAGGAAAAGCCCCTGACCTTCCCTGGGGCATTGGCACAGAGCAGAGCAGTGGGGCCAGGACCCAGTTTCAGGAAGGGGTGGCCTGCCAGCAGCGAGAGTCCCCTACCTACAGAGGACATACAGACGTCCAGTGGCTCATCTGTGCATTCTAATGAACTAATTCATATTCATGCATTCACTCAACGGCCATGGATGCATCTTTCAAATGTTTAATGAACGTCTACTATGCACCAAGTACTTTCATAATGAGCCCACACATTTATTTATGAATCAACGCACTCACAGACTTCAGGCATTCTTACTTGTGGTCTTTGCGGACAGAGCTACAGGAAGGTCTGGGACTACTGGGAGAGCAGGAGGGCTCCCTGAGGAGGGGCCTCCAAGTCCCGGGGTGGTGGGGTGCCTGCTGTGAAGAGGCGAGGACCGGCTCTAGGTTGAGTGGACAGCAGCCGCAGTAGCAAGTAAACGTCAGGCATCACGGACCCCGCACCTTCCAGCGGGGCCGGCACCATGGACAGCGCACCTTCCAGCGGGGTCGGCTCGTGGACAGCGCACCTTCCAGCGGGGCCGGCACCATGGACAGCGCACCTTCCAGCGGGGCCGGCACCGTGGACAGCGCACCTTCCAGCGGGGCCGGCACCATGGACAGCGCACCTTCCAGTGGGGCGACTCGGGCTGCCAGCCAAGGAGTCAGTGGGCTTGCGGGATCCACGCGGCGGCGGGACAGGTTGGCGTGGCCTCCCAGTGCCCCGGTGACAAGCACACTGTGGCAGGAGCGGCAAGAGCTCACTTTACAATGAAATATTCATCACTGCTGGCAAAGCGGGGCCCTGAAATATAGTTTGGAGAAGAAAAAAAAAGTCATCAGGCATTTAATAGTGGTGTTAACAATGCTTTATTTGGAAATGAATTCATTCTGACAGCATCGCAGCCAGCGAGTCAGGGCCCGGCCAGCCTGCCATGCCAGCTCCAGGGCGATCTCGCATTCCCGTGACATCGAGGAGACGGCTGGCCAGCAAGAGACACACCTGGGCGAGGCGCAGATCCGGCTCAGGGTTACAGCCAACGGTCCTCCAAGTAAGGGGAGCCCATGAAATTTTAACAACATCTTGAGGTTTGCCAAAAGCTTTTTCCTAAGTGGAGACTAGGCGTGTCTGGCCTGGCTGAGTGGCCGGGGCCTCAGTGAACTGCTTCTCCCCCCAACCAGGTTCCCTGAGACGGGGAACAACCTTCACCTGCTGCCTCTGTCTCCCCCCACCACGTGTGGGCAGGCGTGCCCATGGGGCTCTCCCAGATTCGGACTCCCAAGGACCGAAGCCCCTCCGGAAGGGCCATCGTGGACCTACACACCCCTCAGGATTGCTTTTTGGAAGGAATTTGCACTTCATGAGAATATCGAGAAATCCCGTACTTCAGACACCCCTAATCAGGGTTTGCGATCAGCCTGTCTGGGCCAGAAGAAGTTGACATTTACTTTCTCCATAGACAGGATCATGGGGACGTTTCAAATGCCAGGAGCAGGTCCTGGCCAGCAGCTGGCAGCCATTGGCATCGCCCTGCATGTGGGGGACGCCAAGTACGAGTCTCTTCCCTTGTCAGTAGTGGAGGGTCCCCAAAGGGCAGCCAGGGGCACTGCGCATGGCTTGTCCCTTCACAGAGCAGACCAAGCGTCCGGTCACAGGGAGGACACCACAGAGACCACCAGGCCCCGGTGCCTTGGAGGTTCCTTCATGGGACACGTGGAGAGGAGGGACACAAGCCAGGAATCGGAACCTCCAGGCAGGTACTGGGCTCCCTTCTCTGTTTGCCAAATCTCTGGGAGACCAGGAAGACAGGACAAAGGGATCCTTCCTGTTTGTAAATTGTGGGGCCCCGGGGTCAACAGAGAGGGTGGTGGGAAGGGGAGCACGGTGCCACCGGAAAGTGTCCTCAAGGGCACAAGGCGAGGCCGGTCAGTGGGAGCCACGGAAGGCTAAGAAGCAGAAGGCAGGGGGCAGGAGGGGTGGAGGGTGGGGATGGAGATGGCGTGGCCCTGGGGTAAGTAAGCCTGAGATGGGTGGGAACAGGCCAGGGCTGCCCTCGGGGGCCCAGAGCAAGTGAACCCGCAGGACTCCGGCTCAACAAAGAGGGAGAGTGGGCTGCACGTGGGCCCGGAATCCAGAGCTTTGTCCTCCTTCCACCTGAGGTGCTTTATTCACTATTTAATGTCATTCCAAGAAAAACCCAAAATGTAAATGATTAGCGCCAGTGAATAATTCTTATTGGTCCTTATTTCATATTCGATTGTTACCCAGAGCATCTAACTTATATCCAAAATGACAGAAATCACACAATTTGTGTTTCTCATTTGTTCCTGAGCAACGCCTCTGGGCACCTGTGCAGCCCCTTTCCTGCCATCCCGCCCCAGTCCCAGGGCCTGGACGCTCACCCAGCCCCTGCCGGGATGTCCGGCCGGAGGCTGACCCCGGTGCTGTGTTTGGCTCAGGGTGGGCACCTGCCTCTGCGCTCCTCCCCGTTGCTAAGAAGCCGTCAGCCTGCGACCCCAGCCGGTCCCAGTCTTGTGCCTCCTGCAGCAGAGGCCCGGGCTGGGGGCAGCTGGGGGCTGAGGCTGGCAGAGCCCGCCCCCAGCTCCCCGCTCCGGGGCCCTTCGTGCCCACCCTCCACCCTCTCCGGAGACACCTGCCCACACAGCCCCGGCTGGCTCTCAGCCTGTCCGCATTGCATGGTGCTGTGTGCCATATTGCTCTGGGGCTCTCTGGCTCTAAACTGTAGATGCCCTGTGAGCAGGAACCTGGCTTTCCCATCCTGGTGCCCCCACCATCCTGCAGGTGTTGGGGCTCCCGACACTGAGAGGCTAGAGGCAGGAGGGGTGGGGGGAGACCTGAGCTGGGCAGCTCCTTAGAGAAGGGTAGGGCAGTGGGCAACGTCACCGTGCAAGTGGGCTGACCAGCTGACCTCACCAGTCATTCACACATCCATGCTGGGACCGAATCTCTGCCAGGTGTGGCAGAGGACCCCTGGCCCTGTCTGCCCCCTGAACCCCAGGACTGCGGACCCCTTCCCCTGGGAGCAGTCGGTCTCCTGCTTTCCCCATTTCTCCCAATAATTCTTTTGGCCCGTGTTATGTAAATAAAATTATTCTTTCCAAAAAAATCATTAGCAGGGCCCGACATTAATTCCCCTACAATCCGTGTAATTAACGGCATGTACACAGGGCGTGAAGGGACCCGCGTGCTAATCACCGCGCCTCGGCTCCTGGCACCTGAGTAAATCCTCTTCCTGTTTATCCATTTACAGGATCCTCTGTGAAGATACAAGCCGCCAGGAGAATGTGGTAATAAATCATCTTTCCAGATTTTCGGAGGGTGCGATTCCACCTCGTGCATTTGCATTTTCACTGCAGAGCCCCCTCCCCCACCCCCGTGGTCCCGTTCCTCGGTGGCTCATGGCCGCCGCCTGTGCCCGGCTGAGCCGCAGCCCCGGCTGGGGGGCAGGGGAGGGGCTCCTCGTGCGCCGCCGCGCCGGGTACGGTGAGCATCTTGGCAGGAGGGAGAAGTGACAGCAGACGGGAGAGGCCACGAGGGGACGGAGCGGAGGCGGGAGGGACACGGCCACAGGCCAAGGGGCGCCCAGAGCCACCAGTGGCTGGAGGGGACGAGGAAGGCGCCTCACCTCGAGCCTCTGGCGAGCACAGTCCTGGGACACCTTGGCTTTGGACTCACGGCCTCAGGACAGGGAGAGCAAACCTCTGATCTGCTCCTGGCGTCCCAGCTGCCGCAGGAAACTCGTTCAGTGACCGAATCGGAACCTGAACTTCAGCAGGATCCCTAGGCAATTCCGTGCTTGTTAGGGCGGCCTGGAGCCCCCACCCCCACCCCCACCCCCACCCCGGGCAGAGCAGGGCTTGGGCCTGAGTTTGAGGCTGACAGCTGACCCCACGAGATGGCACTTGCCACATGGCTGGCCCTCTCCCTGGAGGATCCTTCTAATCCTCGCCACTCAATCCTGTAAAACCCCAGACTGGAAAACAGGGCAGGGGGACAGAGCTAGCAGGGTGGGGAGGTGGACTTGACTCTGGGTTTAGAGTCTGTCCACAGGGCGTGGGGGGCGTGGGGCCCCGGTCTCCGCACCCGCACGAAGAAGCTGGGATGGGCAAGCTGACATCAGGCAGCCTCGCTGGGCTTATGAGGAGAGGTGCAATCTCATTCTGACACGGGGCCCACGGCGCCCACAGAAATGAGCCACGGCTCCTCCTCCCTGTCGTCCGAGGGTGAGGTCAGGTGAGGTAGGCGCCTCGGCCTTGGACATGCTCCAGAAAAGGTGACACACGGTTTGCCAGGGCCTCCTGACCTTGCTCCCTCCAGCCGTCCCCCAGACCCTGCCCAGACGCCGGCCGCACTGAGCCCTGGATTGGCTCCACCCCCGGCCGCAGGTCAGCTGTCCAGACAGGGTCCCAGAGACAGAGCCGGGTGTGCAGGAGGCTCGCTGGGGAGCCTGCGGGGATGAGCCCCTGTGGGGGAAGAAGCAGGCCTGGGCGGAGAACTGCGCTTGGACGCAATCTTGACAAAGGCCATAGCTCATCCCTGGGGGCTCAGAGCCGACCCAGGCCCCGCAAGGGGGAGGGACCCTCCACGCCTCACCTCTGCCACCAGGCCAGATGCTGGCTGCCCTCAGAAGAAGGCAGACCCTGGGGCCGAGGGCACATCTGCAGAGGGCCCCCAGAGCTGCTGCTGACCGCCAGCACCTGCAGCGGCAGGGGACACAGGGTCCCTCCGGGGACCCAGGCAGGGCGGCCCACACCCACCACCACCACCTCCCCACCTTCATTCTCTGCATACCCTCCCCCAGGGCCCACCCACCATCACGGAGGCCCCGAACCCTCCAAGCACAGAGGCCCTGGGTCCCCAAAGTGGGGGGTCGGAGCTGCTGCTCTGTGTGGCCTGGGGGGCTGGCCGTGTTCATGGCCACGGCGCCCATCACCCTCCACGTGCGTGTTGAAACCGGGCGCCCTGCCAAGCCCGTCTCCAGCAATTTCCGCGTGTTAACAATGCTCCCCCATTAGCCCCATGCCGCAAATCTGTCACAGCCAGCCCCCTTCTGGGCCGTATTTTTTACTCTTAATTATGATCAGATGTGGAGTATTGAGTACTTTGATGCATTTTAGACGTCTTCAGAATGTTCTTTTTAATAATGCATTTGTAAAGCTCTGAAGGCTGGTAACCTGGGTTGTTACCGAAATATGCATTCAGCGGCATCTCCAAAATTCGGGGACTCAGGGGGCAGAGCTGAGGGAGATACGGGTTGGGGGGCGGGGGGCTCCGGGTCAGGCCAGCTGAGCGCCTCTGCACGTGGGTCCATCAAGCAGTAGGGGGTCAGCGCCCTGAGCCCTGAAACCCACCTGCTCTGGGCCTGGCTGGTGCACTCCAGTCCACAGTGGGGTCAGGACAGTCAGTCTGGGATCCGAGCCTGGGTCTTTCTAGCTCAGAGGACGATTGGAGGCACATAGATTAGAAGTTTCTAGGATGTGGAAGGCAGTGGGGGAGGGGAAGGTCAAGGTCAAGGACACAGGGACCTAAGTGCAGCTCTGGATGCTGTGTGGCCCCAAGCAGGCTGAGTCTCGGGTCCCCTAAAGTGGGGGTATGCAAATCCATTCCTGGGGAAAGGACTCAGTCAACCCTGAAGTTGGCAGCGGTGGGGGGGGGTCCAGAGTTGGGGGTGCATTGCTGCTGGTCTGGAAGGAAGAGGTTGTTTATTCTGGTAACAGCAGGGACTCACCACCTCCCCAGCCCCACTCTCCGCTTCTCTCTGGGGCAGCTGGCTCGGGTGCCCCCTGCCTGAAAGGCCTTTCGCCCCTGAACCTCCCCATTGGCCGCTACCCCTCCCAAGGCCTCCCACCCCTAGCCCCCACCCATGTTCATTCATTTAACACAAACGTGCCGAGCACCTACTGTGCGTCAGGCTCTGAGGACCAGTAGGGACACATCCGGGAAGGTAGGAGGTAAGGGAGTGCCGACTGCACTGGCGCGTCCCCAGGCTGCTGTGGACTCTCCCAGGGGGGCCAGGGGGGCATGCAGGGCACCCAGGCCAGAGCCCCCCGTCTCCCCAGGGATCTCCTGGGGTCACAGTGGAGGCAGCCTCGGCAGCTGGGCAGGCTTGGCGCCCTAGAAAGGGCCTTTGAGGGAGGCCAGCAGTGAGGTCCGAGGGAAGTTCGAGAAGAGCCAGGACGTGCGGGTGCCGGTGTCCAGGCTGTGCCCACAGCCCTGGGACCGTCGGGCCAGGAAGCCTCTGAACCACGTTTACAGCTTTACTACAAGCCTAAACCCAGACAGAGTGAGTTTAGGACCTCACTTCCTCTCCTTTCTGTCGGAAGCAAGTGATGAGGACCCCGACCCACATGCCAGGAGAGACCAGGTGATGAGTGCCCCAGCTGGGCAGGGATTTGACAGCCGTTGAATGGAAGAAAACACAGGACTAGCAGGACCCAGGCCAGGGCCCCCACTGGTCACGGCCCCAGAGCTCCCCCGCTGTCAGAGCCCCTGATGAGCCAGAAGGACCTCCCCCAGCCCGGCCCTGGGGCTCCAGGCTGCGTCCACCTGTCCGGGTTCCCCTGGCTGTCGGCACCTGACCGCGGGCCGGTCTGGAACAGAGGGCGTCCCCGGGGCTCCCTGTGTGGCTGGGGCACGTCTCCGGGTCTGGGAGCCCCCATCACCCTCAGACAGAGACCCTGAGGTTCACCTTCAGCTCTGCACAGGGTGGGAGGGTGTGCGGCCCCCACTCCCGCCCAGGACTCCCCCCACCGTGAGCAGCTCACAGCAGCCCCACCGCAGGGCCCCCCCATCCCTAGCACAGCACACGTGCCTCCTGGTGCGTGAGTGAGGCGCTGATCCCTCTAACCTCCGGCTCCGATTGATGGCTCTTTCCTTGGAGACCCCTGCTGGCTTCCCTGAGGACTAACGTCCCTTCTGCAGACCCAGGCGTCACCTGTGCCGTGGCCCGCACACAGACGCTGCCCAGCTCCCAGCCACCCTGTGCTCCCGAAGTACTCACGGCTTAGCCTTTCCTGCCATGGTGACTACTGTCTGGCCCTCGCCTCCGCCGTGGCCCCCAGGAGCCCTGCCCGTTCTTGGGTGAGGCTCTCTCCAAGGCTGGCCAGTGCCAGGGCCCCATCCCTGGCTGGATGTGACCTCTCTGAGGCTGGTGGCTCCGGCATGTGCCTGGAGACGAGAGCCACCACCTCGAGTACTCATCTGAGGCCCCCGTGCAACAGGGATGCACCCATCCTCGAGCTGGGTGCCAGGCCGCCCGCGCAGGGACCCGGCAGGAGGCTGGTCTCCCTCCTACCCTGCGGCCCTGCGGGAGGGCGTGAAGAGTCTGCCAAGGGTTGGGACAGCAGGACGAGCATTTCTCTGAGGGAATCGTCGCCATGGGCTGTGTCCTGTGCTCCCCACCATGGGCAGGGAGGCAGATACTCTCCTGTCACTGCGAGTCAAGCCAGGGGACCCTGGGGCTGGGCACCTCCACCCGGGCTGTCCAGGGCTAGGGGCTGTGGCTAGAGTGGCCCCATGACAAAGTAAGGGGTCTACATTCCGTGTGGCAGGGCCAGGGGCCCCGCTGGGGGCAAGGATGCAAGTGGGCTTCTCCAGCAGGGAACCTGGGCTTGGGTCATCTCACAAGAGACCCCTCCCACGAGGACCACTTGGCGTGGCCAGATGACCTCAGGGGAGGAGACAGTGGTAGGTAGCCAGACAGCTGGCTTCCCCTACATCACAGAGACCCCCCACAGGTAAGAGACCTACAGAGCCCAGGTCCCCAACACCCACCCCAGGGACCCAGCAGCAGGTGCAAGCCACATTTGCCCCTTCTGGTCTCTGGGAACCCACTGAGCGGGGAGGAGAACAGGCTGGGCTTAGAGAACCAGCCAATGGTCCCCTGGAAACATCCGCCCGGAGAGATGTCATCCCAGAACGCACGGGCTTCACATCGGAAGAGTGTCTGGAGATACGTGACTGTCAGATCAGACTGGACAGGAGACGTCGTCTGGGGCAGGGAGAGAAGATCCGGGGACCAGGTGGGGCAGGAAAGTCCGTCCTCCCCTAGGCAGCTCTTTCAATAAGACTTTTACGAGCCCAAGCATCCAGCAAGGGAGGACGGATCAGCAAAATGTGGTCGATCCCTACAATGGAATACTATGTCGCCTTAAAAGGGAAGGAAGCCCTGGCACAGCATGGACGGACCTGGAGGACAAGATGCTCAGTGAACTACGCCAGGCTCCAAAGGACAAACGCTGCAGGGCTCCATTTACAGGAGTTTCCTAGAGGAGGGGTCCGCAGGCGCAGGGAGCCGGAGCGTGGTGGGGGAGGGGGGGTCCGAGTGCCATGGGGGCGGGGTTCCGTCAGGGAGGACGGAAAGTCCTGGAGGCGGACGGAGGTGGTGACACAATCACGCGAGGGTGCCCAACACCACGGAACTAGAACTCAGGAACAGCTACGATGGCACTTGCGTTATCCGCATTCTACCACACTTTTAAAAAGCATACAAACCGGGTACACACGTGCCTAGTTCCATCAGAATGCCTCTGGAAGCGCGTGAGCCGGACAAGGGCATGTTTATTTCTGGCCGGGTGCTGACGAGTGGCCGCGAGGACTTCCTGGTCTCAATTGCCTGTTCCTCGGTTTTCCACATGAACACACATTCTCTGAGCTGGAAACAGACAAAGGCACACGGGCGGGTCCGTGGGGCGGAACGGGCGGGGCACAGAGGCCAGCGGGTCCGGGGGACGCAGGGACGGAGGCCCGAGCGCTGAGCGCACCCAGGCCCACCGGTTGGAAGGGGTGAGGGCAGGGTGCCCTGAAGGACCCAGAGTATGACTAAGCACTAAGGAAAAGCAGGAAGATGGCAAGAAGCAGAGAGCAGGGATGCCAACCCCGCCCCAGCGCCCCCCCCACCCATTCCCCACTCTTCCCCCTCCTCCCCACCTGGAGCCAAGAGCAGCCTGTGGGCAAAGCCTGTGCCCAGGGAGGCCACTCACTAAACTGCTCTCTTCCCTTTGAGCGATGGGTCCTCAGGCCATCAATGAATGATGTGTGGTTGCCACGGCAACAGCCTGGCCCACACTTGGTCCCCTGGAGGTCCAGGAGGGCCGGCTGAGAGGGTGACAGGGAAGGAGCTGCGCCCCCCCCCTCCCTCGCCTTTGCCCTAGCCAGACCCAGGGGCCTCTGAGCTCAGGGCGGACGCTGCCCGAGACTTGGGGCTGGGGGACAGAAGGGACCAGTGGAGAAGAGCAGGACTCGGGAGTAGAAGGGGCTGAATTCACCCCTGCGCTGCCTGCAGCTCTGCTGCTGAATTCACCCCTGCTCTGACTGGGGCTCTGCTGTGCCCTCCAGGCCATGTGAGCTCTCGAGCCTCAGTTTCCTCATCTGTAGAATGGAGACGGAGATTGCACCTGACCCTAGGTGTGTTGTGGAAATAGAATATGATGGTGCTGGGCACAGACAGCAAACAGTGAATGTTATCCAGTATTCTTGCGGATTTCAATGTTAAGGGAAAATTATATATATGAACATTATGTATTTTGTACACAACGCAGACTCCGCTCGGGAAACAGCCTCCTCCCCACAGCCGGCCGTGACCTTGACCTGGCTCCGACGGTGTGTCGTACTCAGCGCCTCCCGCACACAGCACCGGCCAAGCCTCCAATTCCTAGATGAGGAGCCTGGGGTTCTGAGAACTCCTGTGACCTGCTCCAGACCCCACGGCTCTCAGCAGTGGAGACGGGATTGACCCTGTGTGAACCCGACTCCACCCACCCTGCCTTCCCTGCCTCGGCCCCCATGCCAGTGCCGCCGGTGACCCCCAGCCTCGTGGGCGAGGTCGACGAAACATCGGTGCGTCCACCGAGAAGCACCCTAATGGCCACTTGTCCAAATGCTTTGCACTCAGGTCTCAAGAGTGGTGGGGCCCACGCTGGTGGCGGGGTGGGCCTGATGCTGGCCTCCCGCCCCCCGAAGAAACCCGACAGACGCAGTAAGGACAGCCGGCCGTATGGGGGCCTGGGGCAGGGGGGGCCCGGGGGCAGGGCCGGCTGGGGGGGGCGGCGGGCAGCTGCGCGTCCCACTCTCGGCCCCACACCCTGCTCCTGCGGGGTGAACCCCTTCACCGTTCGGAGCCAAGGGCCCTGCTCCCCTCTGCCCTGGACTCTGTGAGTAGGACGCCGGCCCCAGCACCCAGCAAGGAAGGCTGTTCCGCCCTGGCCCCGGCACCACCCAGCACCCAAGCGGGGCGTCCCTGGAAGCGTTTTGGCCTCTTCCCTGCCATGAGTGCGGGTCAGGAAAACGGGGCAGGGGGGCAGCGAAGGTAGAGAGGCGGCCTGTGCAGGGACACACAGGCATCGGGAAGCCATAGGAGGTGCGGGATGGAGTCCGAGCTCCAGGCGGAGGGGGGAGCAGAGGCAGACCATGGGACTCGTGGCGGGCAGCCGTAGGGCCACAAATGGGCATTAGGGCCACAGGTGGAAGGCCAGGGTCAGGTGGCAGGGCCGGGTTCAGATCGGACTCGCCCCCTGCCTGCAGTGTGACCGTAGCAGGAGCCCTCCCCTCTGACCTGGGGCGCTGGGGGACTAGTGCCTCACACAGGGGCTGAGTACTTGCGGTTCCAGGCCCAGCTTGGTGGGACCCCGATCCTGAGCCCTTCAAAGGGCGAAGGCCTCCCAGGCTGCCCGAGCCCCCCGCCCCTGGCATGTGCCGCTGGTGCCGTGTGCAGCATTGCTTCCCAGAGACCCCTCACCCCTGCCAGCATCCAGGAGATGCACTGTCCCCCATAACAAAGCCCCCCGTGTGCCCCGGAGAGCCCCCCGCAGACCTGCACGCCAGCCTCTCCCTCCAGAATCCAAAGCAGGCTTCAGGCTCCGAGCCATCAGCACAGAGCCCAGCTTGGGGTTCGAACTCATGAACTTCAAGATCACAACCTGAGCCGAAGTCGGACGCTTGACTGACTGACCCACCCAGGCACCCCTCCCCCTGCTGTGGATTCTTTAGGAGACCCAGACGCCCCCATCCCACCCAGAGTCACCCTCAAAGACTCACAGTCCAACAACCAAATTAATTAATAAAACAAATTCCAGCCTTTATTTATGCTTCTTAGAAAAGACTGAACTGGGGCGCCTGGGTGGCTCAGTCAGTTAAGCATCCAACTTCAGCTCAGGTCATGATCTCACGGTTCGTGGGTTCGAGCCCCAAATTGGGCTTTGTGCTGACAGCTCAGCGCCTGGAGCCTGCTTCAGATTCCGTGTCTCCCTCTCTCTCTGTTCCTCCCCCACTCACACTCTGTCTCTCTCTCAAAAATAAACAAACATTCTAAAAAAACTAAAAAAAAAGAAGACTGAACTGACCCAAATCAGAAGGCACAGAGAGCCTTCCGCATACGCTGTTACTTCTTTCTTTTTCTCCCACAACCCCTAGCGTTCCAGAGCTCGGTGCCCCGAACATGTGGCCTCCCAGAGTCCAGAGCCCCCCACTCTCCTCCTGGCCCCTTGACTACCTCTGGCTCCGTTGGAACGTTGCCTGCCTGCCCCAGGGGCTTCGGGAGCCAGGGCGTCTGAGAGACGTGCCCTCCCATGGGCTGCCCTCACATCCCTTCCCCTGCTCTCCAAGCCCGGAGTTCCAGGCCCCCTGCCCTCTGGGGAGGGAAGACTGGAGGCAGCAGGAGATCCTGTCCCCACTGCGGGGACAGCCCTGATTCTTGGTGGTCCCCGAAGTCCCCTGGCCCTGCCCTGTCTCCGCCGCACGGCCCTGAGGGCCGAATGGCCTGGAAGGGGACATCAGGACCACCTGAAACAAGAAAGGCACAGGGGCCCGGGACGTCTCCTGGACCCGCTGCCCAGCCTCCACCCGGCTCCTTCTCCCGCAGCCGGGCCTGCCCTGCACTTCTCTCCCCGCATCCCTCCACGCTCTGCAGCAGAGGAGACCCACATGTCGAGGTGCCGTTGGGGCCTGGCGGACTCCAGCCGGGCAGACTAGCCTGCCCGCGGCCCTCCCACTGTGGCCGTGGCCCTCACCCGGGGACAGCCAGTGACTAGTTACACTCCCCGGGGGGGCCTTTCTGCTTTGTGTCCTTTTTAATGAGGCTCTGGGTCTGAGCCTCTAATCACCACCTTCGGTGATCCGTAGGCTGTCAGGCTGCCGTCCTCCACGGCCCCCACCCTGCAGCAGGGGGGAGGCACATCTGAGAGCAGAGGGCGAGGCTGGCAGGAGAGGAAGAAGGCAAGCCCCGCCCTCTAGATCGAGGGTCCCTCCGTGTGCAGGGTGCCAAGCCTGACACCCCGGGCACTCCCCAGCTCAGCTGAGGCCCCGTTCTCCACCCAGATGCCCAGGACCCCGTCTCCTGGCCTCCCCTCCCTGCCATCCGCTAGACCCCAGGGACCCTCCCCCCCCGCCCCTGGCCCTTCCTGCTGACTCTCTGTGGCCCAAAGCCACCGTTCTCTTCTCCGTCTGCCCCCACGGACTGTGAGCTCCTTGCGTGGACCGGGGCTCTGCTGTGTCCACTGCCAGTCGACCAGCGTTCCTCCAGGGGGACCCTTCCCACCCCAGGGGACACCAGGCAATGTCTGCAGACATCCTGGCTGTCACAGCTGGGGACGTGTCCCCAGCATCTGGTGGGCAGGGGCCAAGGAGGCTGCTCGACACTTCCAATGCACAGGACAGCCCCATGACAAGAATGACCCAGCCCCAAAGGGCAGCGGGGCCATGGGGGAGAGGTCAGCGAGGGACTGGCCACCGGCACCGGGCCAAGCACATAGTAGGCACTCAACCGTGTGTGCCGGTGAATGACTGAAAAACGAATCTGTCGCAAGTGAGCCATGAGTGACTCCTTCCCAGCTGCACGGAGGGCCAGGCGTGTATTTTAGCAGCGTGTGCTCACGGGCACGTGTGAGCGCCTCACCTCACCAGAGCGCGGGGCTCAGGGCTCCTGCCCCACCCCCTCCCGCCTGTGCCTCTGCACTCCTCTTCCCTCCCCCAAGCCCCAGCCCCCCCCCCACTACGGCCAGGCCTTCCACGGAGAAGCCCGCTCTCCAGCCTTGCCATCTCCCCACCCCCCACTCCCCGCTGCACAGATCACACGTCCAGAGAAGGCTCAGCCCTGGCCTGGCGGCTCTGTGCCAGGGACAAACCGCCAGCTCCCTGAATCCTAGTTTCCACTTCTCTGAGGCAGCAAGCCTCCTAGGACTGTCACCAAAACGGACCTCATATTCCGTAACGTGCTGCGCCTCCTGGAGGAGCGTCCCCCCCCCCCCCCCCCCCCCCCCCCCCCCCCCCCCCCCCCC
>PISW01013605.1:0-25427 GCA_004023785.1 Mungos mungo
GTGCTGTTACCAGTGGAGTAAGTGTGCTTATCCCTCCTCCTCAGCAGTACCAGTGCCCCTGATGAGACATGAAGCCTGTACAGAAAGAGGCTTAGGGAGGGGGTTTCTATCACAAGTCACTGCCCAGGACGTCCTCCCCAGACTGACTCAGGGACCTCTGGAGGGGGAGAGAGGCCATGCTTGTGAAGTTCCAGATATCAGGAACTTCCCCATATAACTATTGGCTGTGTTGTTAGTTGTATTTGTGTGGATGCCTTTTGCCAGACGGTGTTCCTAGTATGATGCTGGCCATTGAGCTGTATCCAATTCTTTTTTTTTTTTTTTTTCAAATTTGTACTTAAATTCTAGTTACTTAATATACATTGCAACGTGGGTTTCAGGAGTAGAATTTAGCGAATCATCACTTACATATAACACCAAGTGCTCATCATAACAAATGCCCTCCTTAATACCCATCAGCCACTTAGCCCATCCCCTGCCTACCTCCCCTATGAACCCTCAGTGTGTTCTCTATAGTTAAGTTGTCTGCTTTCCTTTCCTTTATATTACTTCCTATATGGTCATCTATCTGTTTTCTTTCTTCAACTCCACATAAAAATCATATGTTATTTTTCTTTCTCTGATTGAGGTATCTCACATAGCATAATCCACTGTATCTCCAACCACCTCTTTGCAAATGGCAAGATTTCATTCTTTTTTTATGGCTGAGTAATATTCCCTTGTGTATATATACCACATATCCTTTATCTATTCATTAGTCCATGGACATTTGGGCCTTTTCCATAATTTGGCTATTGTTGATAATACTGCTATAAACATCAGGGTACATGTAGCCCTTAAAATCTGTATTAGTGTAATCTTTGGGCATATATATACCTCCTACTGATGTTGCTGGTTATAGGGTAGTTCTGTTTTTAACTCTTTAAGGAGCCTCCATACTGTTCTTTAGAGTGGCTGAACCAGTTTGCATTCCCACAAACACTGTAATAATGTTCCCCTTTCTCCACATCCTCACCAACACCTGTTGTTTCTTGTGTTGTTAATTTTAGTCATTCTGACAGGTGTGAGGTGGTATCTCATTGTGGTTTTGATTTGTATTTCCCCAATGATGAGTGATGTTGAGCATCATTTCATGTGTTTGTTAATCATCCATATGTCTTCCTTGGAAAAATATCTGTTTATGTCTCTGCCCATTTCTTCACTGGATTATTTGGTTTTTGGGTGTTGAGTCTGATAAGTTTTTTAAAAATAGATTTTGGATACTAAC
Source organism: Mungos mungo (assembly GCA_004023785.1). Taxonomy (NCBI): domain Eukaryota; kingdom Metazoa; phylum Chordata; class Mammalia; order Carnivora; family Herpestidae; genus Mungos; species Mungos mungo. Next base: position 1,268 of record PISW01013605.1, read on the forward strand.
CCTTTATCTGATATGTCATTTGCAAATATCTTCTCCCATTCAGTAGGTTGTCCTTTGGTTTTGCTGATCATTTCCTTTGTTGTGCAGAAGCTTTTTATCTTGATGAAGTTCCAAGAGTTCATTTTTCCTTTTGTTCCTCTTGCATTCAGACACATCTAGTAAAAAGTTGGTATGGCAAAGTCAAAGAGATTGCTGCATGTCTTCTCTTCTCTAGGATTTTGATAGTTTCCTGTCTCACATTTAGGTCTTTTATCCATTTTGAATTTATTTTTATATATGGTGTAAGAAAGCATGCAGTTTCTTTCCTTTTTTAATAGTTTATTGCCAAGTTGGTTTCCATATAACACCCAGTGCTCTTCCCCACAGTGCCCCCCTCCATGACCATCACCCCCTTTCCCCTTCCCCCCTCCCTCTTCAGCCCTCAGTTTGTTTTCAGTATTCAAGAGTCTCTCATGATTTACCTCCCTCCCTCTCCCTAACCTTCCCCCCTCCCTTCCCCTTCCCATGGTCCCCTGTTAGGTTTCTCCTGTTAGACCTAGGAGTGAAAACATATGGTATCTGTCCTTCTCTGTCTGACTTATTTTGCTTAGCATGACACCCTCAAGGTCCATACACTTTGCTACAAATGGCTGGATTTCATTCTTTCTCCTTGCCATGTATTATTCCATTGTATATATACCACATCTTCTTTATCCATTCATCCATTGATGAACATTTAGGCTCTTTTCATGATTTGGCTATTGTTGACATTGCTGCTATGAACATTGGGGTACATGTGCTCCTATGCATCAGCACTTCTGTATTCCTTGGGTAGATCCCCAGCAGTGCTATTGCTGGGTCATAGGGGAGTTCTATTGATAGTTTTTTGAGGAACCTCTACACTGTTTTCCATAGCAGCTGAACCAGTTTACATTCCCACCAACAATGTAGGAGGGTGCCCGTTTCTCCATATTCTTGCCAGCATCTATAGTCTCTTGATTTGTTCATTTTAGCCACTCTGACCAGTGTGAGGTGGTATCTCAGTGTGGTTTGGATTTGTATTTCCCTTTTGATGAGTGACTCAGCATCGTTTTATGTGCCTGTTGGCCATCTGGATGTCCTCTTTGGAGAAGTGTCTATTCATGTCTTCTGCCCATTTCTTCACTGGATTATTTGGTTTTCAGGTGTGGAGTTTGGTGAGTTCCTTGTAGATTTTGGATACTAGCCCTTTATCCAATATGCCATTTGCAACTATCTTTTCCCATTCTGTTGGTTGCCTATTAGTTTTTTTGATTGTTTCCTTTGCAGTGCAGAAGATTTTTATCTTGATGAGATCCTAATAGTTCATTTTTGTTCTTGATTCCCTTGCCTTTGGGGATGTGTCGAGTAGGAAATTGCTGCAATTGAGGCTATTTCCTGCTTTCTCCTCTAGGGTTTTTATGGTCTCCTGTCTCACATTCAGATCCTTCATCCATTTTGAGTTTATTTTTGTGTATGGTGTAAGAAAGTAGTCTAGTTTCATTCTTCTGCATGTTGCTCTCCAGTTCTCCCAGAACTACGTGTTAAAGAGGCTGTCTTTTTTCCATTGGATACTCTTTCCTGCTTTGTCAAAGATTAATTGGCCATACAGTTGTGGGTCAAATTCTGGGTTCTCTATTCTATTCCATTGGTCTATGAGTCTGTTTTTGTGCCAATACCATACTGTATTGATGATGACAGCTTTGACGTAAAGGCTAATGTCTGGGATTGTGATGCCTCCCGTTTTGGTTTTTTTCTTCATTATTACCTTGGCTATTTGAGGTTTTTTGTTGTTCCATACGAATTTTAGGATAGTTTGTTCTAGCTTTGAGAAGAATGCTGGTGCAATTTTGACTGAGATTGCATTGAATGTGTAGATTGCTTTGGGTAATAACGACATTTTAACAATGTTTATTCTTCCGATCCATGAGCATGAAATGTTTTTCCATTTCTTTGTGTCTTCTTCAATTTCTTTCATAAGCTTTCTATAGTTTTCATCGTACAGCACTTTTACATCTTTAGTCAGTTTTGTTCCTAGGTATTTTATGGTTTTTTGTGAAATTGTGTGAATGGGATCAGTTTCTTGATTTCTCTTTCTGTTGCTTCATTATTGGTGTATAAAAATGTAACCAATTTCTGTACATTGATTTTGTACCCTGTGACTTTGCTGAATTCATGGATCCATTCTAGAAGGCTTCTGGTGGAGTTGATCGGGTTTTCCATGTGGAGTATCATGTCATCTGCAAAAAGTGAAAGTTTGCCTTCTTTGCCAATTCTAATGCCTTTTATTTCCTTTTGTTGTCTGATTGCTGATGCTAGGACTTTTAGCACTATGTTAAATAATAGTGGTGAGAATGGACATCCTGGTCGTGTTCCTGATCTCAGGGGGAAAGCTCTCAGTTTTTCCCCACTGAGGATTATATTAGCTGTGGCTTTTCATAAATTGTTTTATAATGTTTAAGTTCCTTCTATACCAACTTTCTCGAGGGTTTTTATTAAGAAAGAATGCTGTATTTTGTCAAATGCCTTTTCTGCATCTATCAACAGGATCATATGGTTTTTATCTTTTCTTTTGTTAACGTGATGTATCACATTGATGGATTTGCAAATGTCGAACCAGCTCTGTAACCCGGGAATGAATCCCACTTGATCATGATGGATAATTCTTTTTATACGCTGTTGAATTCGATTTGCTAGTATCTTGTTGAGTATTTTTGCATCTGTATTCATCAAGGATATTGTTATGTAGTTCTCTTTTTTTGTTGGGTCTCAGTCTGGTTTGGGAATCAAAGTGATGCTGGCTTCGTAGAATGAGTTTGGAAGTTTTCCTTCTATTTCTATTTTTCGGAATAGCTTGAGAAGGATGGGTGTTAACTCTGCTTTAAATGTCTGGTAGAATTCCTATGGGAAGCCATCCGGCCCTGGGCTTTTTTACTTGTTGAATAATTTTTGATAACTGATTAGATTTCTTCACTGGTTATGGGTCTCTTCAAATTTTCTATCTCTTCCAGTTTGAATTTTGGTAGTGCATGTGTGTTTAGGAATTTTTCCATTTCTTCTAGATTGTCCAGTTGGTTGAATATAATTTTTCATAGTAGCCTCTGATGATTGCTTGTATTTCTGAGGGATTGGTTGTAATAGATCCATTTTCATTCACGATTTTGTCTATTTGATTGCTCTCTCTTTTCTTTCTGAGGAGCCTAGCTAGAGGTTTATCAATTTTCTTTATTTTTTCAAAACACCAACTCTTGGTTTCATTAATCTGTTCAATTGGTTTTTCAGATTCCATATTGTTTATTTCTGCCCTGATCTTTATTATTTCTCTTCTTCTGCTGGGTGTGTGGTGCTCTTGCTGCTCCCCAGCTAGTTTCCTTAGGTGCTCTGTTAGATTTTGAATTTGCGCTTTTTCTAGTTTATTGAAATAGGCCTGGATTGCAATATACTTTCCTCTTAGGACTGCCTTTGTTGTGTCCCAGAAAGTTTGGATTGTTGTATTTTCATTTTCATTTGTTTCCATATATTTAAAAATTTTTTTTCTCTAATTGCCTGATTGACCCAATCATTCTTCAGTAGGGTGGCTTTTAACCTCCACATTTTTGGAGGTTTTCCAGACTTTTTCCTGTGGTTAATTTCAAGTTTCATTGCATTGTGATCTGAAAGTGTGCACGGTATGATCTCAATTCGTTTGTAATTATGGGGGGTGTTTTATGACCCAGTATGTGATCTATCTTGGAGAATGTGACATGTGCGCTCTAGAAGAAGGTGAATTCCCTAGCTTTGGGATGCAGAGTTCTAAATATATCTATTAATTCCATCTGTTCCAATGTGCCATTCAGGTCCATTGTTTCTATAGTGATTTTCTGTCTGGCTGATCTATCCATTGCTGTAAGTGAAGTATTAAGATCCCCTGCAATAAGCACATTACTATCAATAAGATTGTTTCTGTTTGTAATTAGTTTTCTTGGTATTTGGGTGCTTCTGAATTCAGTGCATAGATGTTTATAATTGTTAGCTCTTCCTGATGGAGAGACCCTGTAATTATTATATAAAGTCCTTCTTCATCTTTTGTTACTGCCTTTACTTTAAAGTCCAGTTTGTCCAATATAACTATGGCTACTCTGGCTTTCTTTTGACTTCCAGTCACACGATAGATATTTCTCCATCCCCTTACTTTCAATCTGAAGGTGTCTTCAGGTCTAAGGTTAGTCTCTTGTAGACAGCAAATAGATGGATTTTGCTTTTTTATCCATTCTGCTACCCTGTGTCGTTTGATTAGAGCATTCAGTTCATTTACATTCAGTGTTATTGAAAAATGTGGGTTTAGATTCATTGTGTTCTTTGTAAAGTTCATGTTTGTAGTGATGTCTTTGGTATCTTATATTCCTTGCTACATTTCCCTCATAGAGTCCCTCTTAGGATTTCTTGTAGGGCTGGTTTGGTGGTGATGAATTCTCTCAATTTTTGTTTATTTGGGAACACCTTTATCTCTCCTTCTATTTTGAATGACAGGCTCGTTGGATAAAGGATTCTTGGTCACATATTATTCCTGTTCATCACATTGAATATTTTCTGCCATTCCTTTCTGGCCTGCCCAGTTTCAGTACATAGGTCTGTAACCACTCTGATAGGTTTCCCTTTGCATGTTAGGACCCTTTTATCCCTAGCTGCTTTCAGAATTTTCTCTTTATCTTTGTATTTTGCCAGTTTCACTATGCTATGTGATGCTGAAGGTCAATTCAAGTTACATCTTAGGGGAGTTCTTTGCGCCTCTTGAATTTCAATGTCTATTTCCTTCCTCAGATTGGGGAAGTTCTCAGCTATAATTTGATCAAGCACCCTTCAGAATCTTTTTCTTTTTTGTCGCCAGGAATTCCTATGCTACGAATATTGTTCCATTTGATTGTATACCTCAGGTCTCAAATTATCCTTTTGTGATCCTGTATAAATTTCTCTCTCTTTTCTTCAGTTTCCTCTTTTGCTATAACTGTGTCTTCTAATTCACCTATTCTCCTCTCTGCCTCTTCAATCCTTGCAGTGGCTGCCTCCATTTTATTATGCACCTCATTTATAGCCTTTTTAAAACTCGTCACAGCTATTTTGAAGGTCCCTAGTCCTTGCATCAATAACTTCTCTGATGGTTTTTTCAATCCCAGCCATTAATTTTATGACAACTGTCCTAAATTCTTGTTCAGTTATGTTGCTCATGTCTGTTTTGAGCAGTTCTGTGGCTGCGATTTCTTCTTGGAATTTATTTAGAGGGGAGTTCTTTCATTTTGTCCTTTTGGCTGGCTTTCTGTCTTGTCAGTTTTAAAAGCTCATACTGCACTGTGCGCCTGTTAGTATTGCTCTATTAAAGGAGGCTCGTTGACTGTTGTTTCAGGAAGGGCCTCTCGCTTCAGGAAGTGTTCTTTTAGTGGTATCTCTCGGTTTCTCTTGTTATGTCTCTGATTATTTTATTTCCCTACTCAGTTATATTTGGGACTCTCCACCATGTGTGCTTTGGCTTGTTTCTTGAGGTATCCCTGAAGAACAGTTCCCCTATACCCGAAGTCCACAGTTTCTCTCTGCAGGACCCTGGGTTACATTCCAATCCCACTGATGCCTGAGCTTCTGATGGAGGGTCCCATGCCCACCTCCTTGGGTTCCATTAATTGGCTTGAGCAGCTCACATGACTCAGAGAAACATGTTACTCAGGAACAGCCAGATGGAGAAGAAACATAGGACCCTGTGTGGGGAAAGGGTGCACATCTTCCATGGTCTCTCCAGATGCCCCCCTCGCCCCGATCTCCAGGTGATCACTAACCCAGAAGCTCTCCAAAGCCTGTCCTTTTAGGTTTTTATGGAGGCTTTGCCTAAGCACGACTGATTAAATCATGGGCCACTGGCAACCAACTGCACACTCCACCTCCAGCCCCCTTTCCCTCCCAGAAGGTCAGAGGGTGGGCGATAGCATCCAGTTTCATTCTGCATGTTGCTGTCCAGCTTTCCTAACATCAATTGTTGAAGAGACAGTCTTTTTTCCATTGGATATTCTTTGTTGCCTTGTTAAAGATTAGTTGGCCATATAGGTGTGATTACATTTTTCGGTTTTCCATTCTATTCCATTATCTATGGGTCTGTTTTTATGCTAGTACCATACTGTTTTGACTACAGATTTGTAATATAGCTTTAAGTCTGGAATTGTGATGCCTCAGGCTTTGCTTTTCTTTTTGAGGATTGCATTGGCTATCTGAAGTTTTTTTGGTTCCATGCAAATTTTAGGATTGTTTGTTTTAGTTCTGGGAAAATACCATTGGTATTCTGATAGGGATTGCATTAAATGAGTAGATTGCTTTGGGTAGTAAGGACATTTAGCAATGTTTGTTCTTCCAATCCATGAGTATGGAATATTTTTCCATTTCTTTGTGTCCTCTTCAATTTCTTTCATAAGTGTTCTATAGTTTTCAGAGTATAGAAATTTTACCTCTTTTGTTTGGTTTATTCCTAGGTATCTTACTGTTTTTGGTGCAATTGTAAATGGGATTGATTCCTTGATTTCTTTTTCTGTTGCTTCACTAATGGAATATAGAAATGCAACAAATTTCTGTAAATTGATTTTATATCCTGCCACTTTGCTGAAATTATGTATTTGTTCTAGCAATTTTTTGGTGGAGTCTTTAAGGTTTTCTACATAGAGTATAATGTTTTCTGCAAATAGTATGGGTCTGTTCAAATTTTCTATTCCTTCCTGTTTCACTTTGGTAGTGTGTGAGTTTCTAGGAATTTATACATTTCTTCCAGATTGCCCAGCTTTTGGCATATAATTTTTCATAATATTCTCTTATAATTGTATCTGTGGTGTTGGTTGTGATTGCTCCTCTTTCATTTGTGATTATATTTATTTGGGTTCTTTCTCTTCTCTTTCTGATAAGTCTGGCTTGGGGTGCACAAATTTTATTAATTCCTTCAATGAAACACCTTTTAGTTTTGTTGATCTGTCCTATTGTGGGTTTTTTTTTGTTTGTTTGTTTCTCTATCATTTATTTCCTCTCTAATCTTTATCATTTCTCTTCTTCTGCTGTCTTTATGCTTTATTTGCTGTCCCTATTCTAGCTCCTTTAGGTGTAAAGTTAGGTTGTGTATTTATAACTTTTCTTGCTTCTTGAGGTAAACCTGTTTTACAATACACTTCCTTCTTGGGGCCACTTTTGATGCATCCCAAAGATTTTGGACTGCCGTGTTTTCATTTTTATTTGCTTCCATGTATTTTTAATTTCTTCTTTAATTTCCTGGTTACCCATTCATTGCTTAGCAGAATGTTCTTTGACCTCCATGTATTTGTGGTTTTTCCAAATTTTTTCTTATGGTTGACTTCAAATTTCATAGCATTGTTATCCGAATATATGAATGGTATGATCTCAATCTTTTTGTACTTGTTGAGGGCTGATTTGTGACCCCATATGTGATGCATTCTGGAGGATGTTTTTGTGCACTCTAGAAGAATGTGTATTCTGGTGCTTTAGGATGAAATGTTCTAAATATATCTGTTAAGTCCATCTGTTCCGGTGTGTCATTTAAAGCCATTGTTTTGATTTTCTGCTTAGATGATCTGTCCCTTGCTGTAGTTGGGGTATTAAAGTCCCGACTATTATTACATTATTGTCAATGAGTTTATGTGTGTTATTAATTTGTTTACATATTTTGGTTCTTCCGAGTTTGGGGCATAAATATTTACAATTGTTAGATCTTCTTGATGAACAGCCCTACGAATTATGATATAGTGCCCTTCTTCATCTTTTTTTCCAGCCTTTGGTTTAAAATCTAGTTCATTTGATATAAGTATGGTACTCTGGCTTTCTTTTGATCTCCAGTAGCAAGATAGATCATTCTCCATCCCCTCACTTTCAATCTGCAGGTGCCTTTAGGTCTAAAATAAATCTCTCTTAGGCAGCATATAGATGGGTCTTTTTTTAAAATCTATTCTTATACTCAACATCTTTTGATTAGAAAATTTAGTCCATTTATGTTCAAGAGTGATTATTGATAGATATGAATTTAGTGCCATTGGGTTACCTGTAAAGTTGGTGTTTCTGGTGATGTTTTCTTTTCTAGACTTTGTTGCTTCTGGTCTTTCTTTCTCACTCAAAGAGTCCCCTTTTTCTTGCAGGGCTGGTTTAGTGTTCACGAACTCCTTAAGATTTTGCTTATCTGGGAAACTCTTTATTTCTCTATTCTGAATGGCAGCTTTGCTGGATAAAGTCATTTGGCTGCATATTTTCCCCATTCAGCACAGTGAATAAATCATGCCACTACCTTCTAGATTGCCAAGTTTCTGTGGACAGATCTGCCATGAACCTGATCTGTGTTCCCTTGTAGGCTAAGTACTTTTTCCCCCTTGCTGCTTTCAAGATTCTTTCTTTGTCTGTGTATTCTGTGAATGATATGTCTAAGTGATGGCTAGCTTTTGTCGAATTTGATGGGAGTTCTCTGTGCCTCTTGGATTTTGATGTCTGTTTCCTTCCCCAGATAAGGGAAGGTTTCAGTTAACTTTGCTCAAATAAACTTTGCCCCTTTCCCTCCTCTCTTCTTCTTCTGGGATTCCTGTGTTCTTACATTTTAAGGTGTTGCTGACTTCCCTAAGTCTACATTCATGATCCAATACTTTTCCCTCTTCTTTTTCTCAGCTTCATTATTTCCCATAATTTTGTCTACTATATCACTGATTTGTTCCTCTACTTTGTCCATCCTAAGCACTGCAACCAGTCAGTTTTGCTTCTTGGTTATAGCATTTTAAATTTCAGCCAGACTAGATTTTAGTTCTTTTACTTCTGTAGTAAGGGTTTCTCTAGTGTCTTCTTTGCTTTTCTTAAGCCCAGCTATTATTCCTTATGATTATTGTTTTAAATTCTGGTTCAGGCACTTTACTTATCTGTTTTAATTAAATCCCTTGTTGTGATTTCTTCCTGTTCTTTCTTTTGGGATGAATACCTCCATCTTGTCATTTTTGTCTGGGTTACTGGGTGTGTGCATGTTAGGAAAGGCTGTTCTATTTCTGCCCCTGAGAATAATGGCTATATTAAGAAGAAATTCTACACTGTCCTGTGCTTGGTGCTTCAGGAAGTGTTTCAGAATGTTGACTCTGCTGTTGTGTTTTGGCTGCTCCTTCCCTCTTTACAGAGTTTTTCCTTGCCTACAGTGGGGAGTGGTTGGATCTTGTCCACTGTGTGGCAAGTTTTAGGTGTGTTTTGGTCTGCTTGTTAAAAGCAGCTAGATCGTATTTCCCCTAGGTCTGAAGCTTTGGAGTACTCTATATGATCAGTGAACGTGGTGCATGCAGGGGGTCTGTGCCAGTCTTCTGGGGTAGGGGCCTGTTGTGCTGGTACTCAGGCTGACTTGCCCTTGGAAAGATGTACCTACAGGGTGCAGAGAGGTAGGGCTAGGTGTAAGCTGCTGCAGCCTCCAGTGGGGTTGGTATGCTGCTCACTGAAGTCTGTTTGTGCTAATGGGCAGGAGGAGAATGGTGTCACCCCACTCTATCATCCCTGGAGAAGGGAGTTTGAACCTGTCACTGTCCAGGAAGCCATTACAGAAGAGCAAACAATCTCCACTCTTGTATCCCAAATTTATGTCAGAATCCTGCCATCACCCTGTCTATGTCTGAGCTGTCTGTCTGCCTGGCAGCACAGTACTCCTGTGTCTTATCTTCAGCATTTGACTGGGTTTCAAAGCTCCAAATTTTAGGGAACTGGTGTGGTTTGATGCATGTTGATCCTCTGGGGGTAGGGTCTTGCTGTGCTATGGCTGGTGTTGATTTGTCCCAGAAAAATAGCTGCATGACTGTGCAGTAGTTTGGAGTTTATGGCAAAGTACAGAAAAAGCCAGAACCAAGGCTTGCTGCCTTCAGCAAGTATCTCTGTTCCTATGCTAGTGAACAGGGCAGCATGCTGGTGACTACCAGCTTTTTTGTTCCTGGAGGCCATGCCACCTCTAAGCCCACCAAGTACGACCCTGGCAATGGCAGGAACTTCTAAAACTTGAGACTTTGAGCTCTGTTGCTTATAATAACTTGTGGTAACCAGCCCCTCTCCTTTTCCCAGTCAATGGTTTTGGGGAAGAGTTTTTCTTGTGCAATCCCCCTGCATCCTGCTTCCTCTCTCTCTCTCTCCCCTACTCTCTTCTCTCCATGATGAGAGCTCCATCCCCTTCAGAGCACATGCAGTTCTTTTCTCCCTCAAACTCTATGAAGTTCCTACCTTCTACTGTGTGGCCATTTTTCTCCTTCTAGATGTGCAGTTTGTTCTCTCAGCCCTCAGATCAATTTCTTGGGTGTTCAAACGATTTGATATTTATCTAGCTTAGGGACAAGGGACAAGGCAAGCTTAGGATCCCTCTGCTACTTCATCATCTTAACTCTTCTCCCCTATAATTCTTTTATTCATCCATTGAGATAATCATGTTTCTCTTCTCCACATTGTTGATGTGGTAAGTTATACTGAATCATACTTGTATTGCCTGGGTGGCCCCCAGTTAGTCTTGATGTTTTGTTCTTTTAATATGTTCTCAGATTTCATTTTGCAGTGTTTTGTTGAAGGTTTTAAAATACACTTTATTTTTATTATGTATTAAACTTTTGGTTTTGAGATTTAAAAAAAGTACACTGATATTCTTGTGGTCATCGTTTCACAATATATGCATGTCATTATGGAATACCTTAAACTTATACACAGATGTTTGTCAGTTATATCTACAATAATGAGGAAAATAATTACACCACATAGGCACACCACAACCCTTGCTTAACATGCACACCCCAATCAAACGAAGACATATACCCCAGGCACACTCATATATCCAACATATTTCTATACTACCATGCTACATATGCACACCACACTCTGAGACACTCACACACTGTCGACATGACACATATTCACACCCCTCACACCACACACACTCCCCATTATGTCTAGAACAGTGACTATGGCTCTTACCTCCTACACAAACAAAGTAACTCTCCTTATCCATGATTTCATGACAGGAATTTATCACCACCTGGAAATAGAGAGAAGGGTGGCTGGTCAGGGATAGTCACATGGAGGAAGAGACCTGGTGAGACGCCATTCCATCACCTACCTCACCCATCACGTTAACAATGTCTTCCAGGGTCTCGGAGCCACTTTTTACCCCAAAAAACTGGTCTTTTCTTTCTACAATGCCAGCCAGCTATAAGAGAGAGGAAACATCTTGGGCACACGGCCAGGGGTGAGGACAAAGAAATCTCCATCCCAAGAGACAGTTTCTTCCCTTATGCCATATTAGACTCCAAGAGCCAGACCCTGGTGTCAGGTAGCAGCCCACACTTATGGAAGGGAAAGCTCTTCTGCCTCCGCTGCTGGTGTGCAGGTTTTACACACTTGCTATTCATTTCCGGAATAGCTATCTGCTGTCCAGACACTGGGGTGGGTTAGAGGAAAGCTGCCTTTGAAAGCATACCCCATTTAGGCTGGAAAGGGGCACCTGTTTACCTGTTCTGAATTACCTGGTCACTTTTATAGTCTTTTACACCCACAGCATAAACTTTGGCATCCATCTTACGAGCCTTCTTAGCCTAGGAGAAAGAACCCTTTGAGTATAAAGTACCCAAATACATGGAGCAAAATGCTGATAATGATGGGTTGGACTCACTTCGGACTTAGTCTTCTCAAATACCGTTGGTGGCAGTGGTCCTGCAGTAAGAGCAACAATCATACTGGCAGCACTGTTGCCTGCAGGGGAGACAGGGAGTGATCTCATTGGTAAAGGTACACGAAATGACTCTCTGGAGACTGTTAGGGTAGAGCGTGGCCTTTTTCAGTGTTGGAGACACAGTGACAGGAAATCAGCCAAAGAGAAAGAACCGAAGGAAAAAGGAGCCAGGGCCAGAAGTGTGATGGAGACAAAGTGGGCAGCAAGGGGGAAATCCAGCTCTTTTTCTCTGAAAGTGGAATCCATTCTGAAAATGGAAACCAATGCTGTTGGTTCCCCTCACTTCCTGTTTTCTTGTTCAGGCAGCCCAAGTGCAGGTCAGGCACCTCACAGTTACCAAGAGCCTAGAAGGTGTATACACATGATCCCATGTGGTTCTGAGACATCACTGGCGATGGTTTCCATCCTCACTGCACAGAGCAGAAACCTGCGGCACAGAGAGGGCGAGCACCTTGCTCCAAGAGTCAGCACCGGGAAGGGGCCGAGAGGGTCTGCCCCAGACCTCGCTGAGTCCCAGGTCTGCCTCTGTCCCCACACCGACATCCAATGAAATCCCCAGGCAGCTTACCTCCAGAGTTTGCTCGTCTGATCTGCTCGATTGCCTGCAAGGAAATGAAGGCGTGTTGGGGAAGGCTGTGGGAGGACCCAGGATACTCTAAGGACTCCATAAGGAAGAGATCCTCAGAGCTCTAGATTTGCTACCTTTTTAAATCCTTCGTCCAGGTTTGTGGCTCCGGTAGGCACTATATTCTCAAGTTTCTTAAGACCATCACGTATTGTATTTCTGAAAAAATTAGAAAAGGGGTTGAGGTGTAATTTGGAGTTGAATTTACAAGCAGCCGAAGCCATCCTGGAACCACTGTGCACTGTGCAGACCTGCCTAGTCAGGACAGGACACAAGTCAAGTAGCCTGGTCATGACCTTATGCACTGTGTCCTTAATATGGACAGGATATGCTCAGGCCTTCTCTGTCTCCCATTCGGTGAGCAGGGGGTGGGGGAGGCTGCTCTGCTGCTCCCATGAGTATGGCCTGGCCTTTCTCTGCACTCACCGCTGTCTCAGGCACACTACCTGGGAGACCCCCAAGGGCCCTGTCCTGACAGTCCAGGGTGACTGTAGGGCACACTCATGGGTGTGCCACTGTGAATCTGCACTTATAGTGTGACTGGCAGGACTGCTAGCACCTACTGGGTCCCTTGGGAAGACACACTTTCCTTCAGCAGGTAAGACTGAGTTGGGAAGAGGTCATCCTGCTGATACCCCTGCCCTGTCCCATCCTTCCCCTGCCCCAAACCCCTGAGGTTGGCTCATCTCCCACCCTCAAAGTGGCCCCAACCAAGCCACTTCCCCTTCTGAATTGGTGCCAAAGGAAGCAGGAAGCTGCTTAACGAGAGCACTAGGGCTCTTAGGCTCATTGCTCCTGAAGAAAAAGGCCAAAAGCTGGGGAAGTAGCTCAAGGGCTGCCCAAGCAGTGTTGGGAGCTGTCTGAACTCACTGGTTGAGTGAAAATTCCTGGTTAGGGTACAGCAAGTTTGCATGGTCTTTTGCCACCAGGCGGCCACTAATATCTACCCTCTTGTAACTTTCATTTCTGATTGGGCACCAAACCTCAGAGTACTTTGCTGATTAGTGTCAGGAGCAGCCTCTTCCCCTGCCCTGTCCCTGAGGCATGATTGCATCAGGGAAAAGATGAGTAACTAGATACACCCTAATGTGACTAAGGCAAGCAACATAGAAGTTTCCTCCTAGCTGAGCAATTAACTGATAACTGACTACTTTCTAGGCCTGGACATAGTTGCAAAAGTCATTACTGCGATAATGTCTTTGGAACTGTGAGAGCAGGCATTATGTCTCCTGGGGATCTTGTTTTTCTGGAAACTTTCTCTAAGAGAGAGGATCTATAAACAGCCAAATGATTCTTACTCATAAAAAACTGACCTTTACGAAACAATGCTGTTCGCTTCATGGTTAAAGGTCGCTTCCTTAGGGCTATACCTGAGGTTTTGTATATCTTGGTCTTAAAAAATACCTGCCCTTCCCATATGATAGCATGAGTGCCTGTAGCTAAGTTTTTTTTTTTTTTAATAACAATCATTACTACTAAGATTAGAATTGTAACTTCTGCAGAATCCATGTTCTGGAAAATTGTAAAAATTATCTGTGAAAAATCATTTACTGCTCTTTCTTCTCCTGTACCTTTCACCATAAATAATGCTGACTTTTAGGTCAGAGCAGAGATGCCTGCCTGGTGATCAGAAAGAAACTTGAGGCTCTCTCACTCCCCTTTCGTCAACACCATCCATCCTTCAGGGAGCCCTGAACCTGCTGGAGCTGGACTCTGGCAACGCAGGTAGAAGGGCAGTAATCCCCTGGCTGCCACAAGTATGTGGCCACACAGCCACTGTTAAGGGGGATTTCACAGGTGTGACTAGGGGCTTAGATTCAGGCTAAGCACAGCAAGGCTAGGAAAGTGTGGACCCTGAGAGGGCTTCTCACTGTGGGGAGTGGAGGTATTGCTGTGGGGTGAGACCTGAGAGCCCAATGTCCAGCCTCACTCAGCAAAAACATTCTCCCTCCGATTGCCACATTTTGGAAAAGAATTTTTTAAAACTGAACCTCCAAATATGGGATAACTCTCATGCTCCCCCAGTCTCTGGCCCAGGAGCCTCCTGGTCAGGCATATGGTTCCCTGAGCCAGTGCCCTTAAGAAAGTGTTGCCCCTCCAGCCCTACTCCTAGCTCTGCATTTGGAAGGAATACAGGCTCCTAACACCCTCAGCTAGACTTCTTCTCTTAAAATATTACTTCCTCATAAAAACATAATTCCATATAATTTCCATGGTCCTAGGCCCCACTCCCACTCCTGAATACTGGTTTGGGGAAGATGTCATGGAGTTCACTCTTCGGAGAAGATCAGGTGGTCCTCCCCTGAGCCCCCACATACCTGCTCACATCAGGGCCCTGAGCCCCTCACCTTAGTGGAGGCAGAGGTCTTCCCCTCCCCAGTGGGCAGCTTCTCCTCCTCCAGAGCCCCCTGCCCAGCAGCCCTGCATCTCTCTGCCACCTGCCAGCATCTCTCCCAATGGACTTGCTTCCTTCCACTTCAAACCCACTCATGTCTCTCTGTCCTAAATGCAAAACCCCACCTATGCATAAATTTGTGTCTCCACTAGTGCTTGGAGCAGCCAGCCTTCTCCCTGCTTATCCTGGGGTCAGGCAGGAGAGTGCTGTCTCCATGCACTGACACCACCACTCTGCTATTCCTAGCTTCTCTCCATGGTCCTGAATGTTGGCTCTGTGCCACAAATACTGACCCATCTAGTCCTAAGGGTGCTCAACCCTCTTTGGTGCTTCATTGGGTTCTAGTCACTTGTGTCCATGAAAATCTCATCCTCCTTAACCAGGTATTCAGAAACTCCATAATTTCTCACTTCCAGACTTTTGCCCAAACTGCTGGACTCGCCATGGCCCACCTAGGATGCAGGCATGTCATGTCTTCCTTAAGCACCCTATCCCAGCCTGATGTCCAGGACTCCACTCATGGGCTTTCCCGTCTCAGACCCACCAAGGGAGCAAAATTTCCTCCAGTGAAAACATCAATGTTTGACGCTGTCCATCACTTCCTCCCTGCTTCTGATCTGTCTCCCACTCACCCCTCCTTATACACTGACCCAGGGCAGAAAGTGACACATAACAGCAGGTGTCAGACACAGGTCACTGTTCATAAAGGACCTGCACATCTGCTCCCTACAGTCCTGGGAGTCCTCTTAGCTAGCCCATTCTAAGAAAAGGGAACAGTGTGGAGGGAAGAACTCAGGACAGCTGTACGTCAGGGCTTAGAGGGGTGGAGATGGTCTAATAGCACATAGTCATCCAATGTCAGTACAGCCAGGGGTCAGAAAGGGCTGGGGAGCTGAAGCTGGGGATCAGGGTGCACAATGAAAGAAGTTCAGGCCAGACCAGCCCGCACACCAGTGGGCTCCCCACTATGGTTTCAGGGAACCCCTCAGCCTCTTGGCTCTCCCTAAGACCTGTTTTTCTAGGTCTGCCATTCGGTATCATATCAGTGCTTACCTGTCTGAGGTGAGCTTCATGAGGGTGCTGTTCTGTGTGGAGGTGGTGATGAAGGACATCCGCATTTTTGAACTATGGAGGAAGCACGGGCTCGTGAGACACCATCAACACAGGCTCAAAATGAAACCAATGAAGCTCAGAAAAACAAGGCTCAAGGCCGCTAGTGAGGGGGTCTAAGGCAATTTCTATACTTCCCACCACAATTATTCTGCTTTGGGACCCATATCCCAAACCTGGAAGTTGTCATAAACTTAGTGAAAAGTTTTAGGCTTATAAGATGTGTGGCCTCCTTAGAATATAATGTCAAGATGGCATCCTGCTCCATTCTTACACTCTTACATTCTTACAGCATTCCAAAAGACAGACAGACACATACACACACACATGCATGCACATACACACACAGAGGCATGTGAACAATGCATCACAAGGAGATAGACACCTTCATTTTACTGCATAAGGAGTTCCTCCTGTTCTCTCTTCTACTATAACATTCTTTGGAGCTTCATTCCTTTCTCTCCTAACTCCTTCTGCACCTCCTTCTCTTGTCAAAGAAATTATTCTATTTCTCAGCAGCCATTTATATATATCCCTCCCTTTTCATCCTCTGGCCACTGTCTTCTGGTCTGTTGGTCCTCATTATCACTGAGATAAATTGGAACAATAAGTCCCTAGCTGAACTTCTTATTGCTCTTGGCTCTTGCTACAATTTATTTTATCCACTATCATAAGACTTCTTTACCTGAAGTACAATCTCAATTACGTGAGACCCCTGCTCAAAAATCCTATACGCACTTATGGCTCTCAGCAAGAAATTCAAGCTTGTGGTCTGGCATTCTGAGCCCCTACTTTGTTGGCTCTTAGCTGACTTGTCCAGCCTTATCTTCTAGTCTTCTGACTAAACCTACTTTGCAGCCTAACAGACCATTCCCATCACAAGAAGCCTCTTTGATGGTTTCTGTTATCCTGTCTTTCCCCATATTCCAAGGCCTAGTTCAAATTCTCAGATCTTCTAGGTAGCTACCCTTGACTTTTTCTCTAGGAGTTCTTGCTTTTTCCTTTACATTGCCATGCAAGACTTTATCCCTTTATCTTGGCCTTCAGCATCATTTAACCAGGTTTTCAGTTGCTGAGTTACTGGTCAGTCTGCTTTAACTTCCTCTCCAAGACTGTAAAGTCCTCAGAAACAGACTGTTTCCCTTTAATGTGGACTGACTCTCCAACAAGAGTCTGAAAGCTGCTAAGAATTAATGGAATCAGCGTAATTTTCCTTTTTCCCGTTTTCAGAACACCACCATGGGCTCTGTGCTCCTGGCCTGAGGGACTCCCATGCCCACTTAGTCTAAGCAGCTGTGTATCATTCTGGCAGAGGAAAATACCCTGGAGCATGAAAAAGTCTTACTTTGGAAACCTCTTCACCAGTTCATCAATAGATTTACAAATGTTGTTCCAAACATCATTTGCATGGCTTGACCTGAAAACAAAGACTTGAGTCAGAGAGATGAGAGACAATTATCAGGTGAGTAGTTTCTGTCCCCACCTCCCTTAGTCTCTTTAGCAAGCTCCTTTGCATTGCATATAACTGAAGCCTGTCACATACCCACCACTCTGTGGTGATTTTCATCAGTATGAATGGTGGGGAGGTTGAATAACCAGGCCTGTGTCCTTGGGACCAAGTGACTTCCAGGGATGAAGGACTTTGGGTGGCAAACCAGGATGGTTGGTTTGGTCATGGTAGGGAGACAAGAAATGAAGGAGGATGCATTTTTAGGAAACACATTCTGATTTTGATATGTTGGCTCTCGGTCCCCCACTTCCTTTTGGAATAACCATTAGCACTGTCTGCTCATCTTCTGCTCCTTATAAGTGTGTAGTGGGATGCAAGGCAGGGTTTTCTTGCACCACATTCCACCATACGCCTCTTGAAGAAACAGATCTGGCTCAGGGAGTGACCCAAGCTGGTCCTGTAATCCTCTGATGGACTCTGGATTCTTGGGTATCAACTATTCTGACATGCCTCCTTAGGTTGAGGATCCATTTGTAAGCCTACGTCTGACCTGCCAACTATTTCTCATGACACACACACAGATGCTATTCATGCTTTCATGTTTTCCAGCACTCAAGGACTAGGAAAAGACATTCCCAACAGGAGCCTTCACCTCAGTCAAGGGAGGATATGCTACTCAGACTATTTTATTTCCCCTCATCCTTCAAAGCTGAGCCACTCTAGACATGGAAGGCCTATTACAGCACCACTGCAAGGGGAGAGATAGGAATAGACCTGACAAACAGATCTTCTGTTGCCATCATGCTCTGACCAGCAGAAAAAGCCAGAGGAAAAGTCATTCCCTCTTCTTATTTTCAGTTTCTCATACTCATAGGCTCCCACTTTAGTTCCTCAATGGTGAAGATGCTCAAAGGAGTCGGAGCCTTATGATGTCCCCTTCTGTCTATGCAGGAAGCCCTTAAATGTGTCCTAACACTTCAGGGTTCAATGATCTCTGCAATCCAACATCTCTATAGTACTGTACTATTCCAGGTTATGATTGACAAATGTGAGGCTCACTAAGAGTCTTGGTCAAGATCCTATGGATATTAAGGGGTAAAACAGTCTGATGCCCTGGCCTAGACTCTTTTTCTAGATCTATGACAGTTCATGTCTTTCCTGTCATATGAATTTGAGGAACCCATGATGAGGCTCATTTTCTTTCCTCCAATAATTACTTTGTCAATAAACAACCCAAGTATCATATTTATATGTGTGATGCTCCTATCCAAGAGCATCTTTCTCTTATCATTTTTACTCCCTCCTCTAAGTCTCATCTAAAACTATCAACAGATGGTGGGGAAACTAAGAATAGATGATTCTAACTATATGAGAATAATCATTCATGGAGCACTATTTATGAAGGATTTATGAAGCACTTTATATGCATGATTTCCAATTCCAAATCAATCCAATGATATTAGCACTATTCCAATGTTACAGATGAAAAAAATGGGCTCTCACAGGCCAAGGAATTTGGCACAATTTTCATGGATAACATGGATATGAACGAAGATCTAGCTGCAAAGCCCATACTCTACCTATTAGACTTGGGAGATTGGGGTGACACTGCTATGCCATTAATTGCTGGGAGCATGGCAACAGACTCTGACAACTTACCCACAATACAGACTTTCTCATGGAAGCTCCATGATAAAATACAATGAAGGCAATTCCTTTCCTAACTAATGGTAATTCTTTCCACTTTCCTTCTCACCACTACTCTCTTCTGTTCTCCCTCAGAGTTAAGAGAATCTTCTAAAGCAGAGTCACAGGATAAGATCTTCAACCCATCTACCAGCCCTGGGAAAGCTTCTAGTTTGTGATGATTTTGAAGGAAGGTCTAGCCTCTAGAACACAGAAGAATGTGAGTGCTCTTGTGTAGTGGAAAAACCCACAAGGATATAAGTTCTAGGAGAGGCAGTAGGGAACAGAGCAAACATATGGAGTTCCAGCACACAGAGTTCCAATAATGTTTTAGCACCTACACTTAAATGAGAATGGAGAGATGGGAATCACCAGATATTTGAGGGCATCTCTACTGTTGAAGCTTGAGTCCAAAATATCTTAGTGATATTACTACTCTGGGGGAATGGAAAGGGTGGGGAAGATTCATGCAAGAGAGCTAAACTATAAGAAAACTAAATTCCCTTCTTTCCTAGTCAGAAGTCAATAGAGAATGAGTAAACCTCAAACAGTAAGAAACAATAACAATACTAGCATTTTTTTTGAAATTAAATTATATTTCTAATTAAAATTAGAAAAATCTGGAAAATTTATAGTGGCTACTTCTGGGAAATGGGATCAAATGTGGGGAGGAAATGGGATCAAATGTGGGGAGGAGAGGAGCCTCAAGTTTTTGTTGTTAAGTTTGCAATGTGTCTGGATTTTAAATTTATGTTCAAGCAGTTTTTGACAAATGAAAAAAAAATGAAAGTACATACAAAAACTAAGAGCATGGGGGATGTGAGCAAAAAGGCAAATTCTGAAACTCAAGCCTTCATTCCACAATAGTAACATTCTAGAAAAACAACCAAAGGCTTTCTTCACCAGCTTTCCACTGTGTAGGAGCTCCATAAGACAATCAAAGGTTTATAGCAATAAAGAAAATGTCCAATAAAGAAATAGCCATCTTTAAAATGAGAGGAAAGATTTGTGGCATTTTTAATCATCCTTTCCGTACTCTCTTTTTTTGTGTGCTATTTTAAGTTTATTTTTTTTATAATAGTTTATTGTCAAATTGGTTTCCATATAACACCCAGTGCTTCTCCCCACAAGTGCCCTCCACCATGCCTGGTGGCAGTTTTGGTCTTGATTTGTAGCCCAGTTCCAAGTTCTCCTTGAACCAGAGGGAGCAGTATGGGCCTTACAAATTGTGTACCTCTCTACTAACCTGGCTGGGTCAATCTGATCCCTGGTGGAGGCCAATTAGAATGCACAAAAGCAGGTGTGGACACAGGTACATCTAAAAAGCCACACCCATGTCCAGTCAGAAGCATGCTTAGAAAAGTCCTTAAAAAAAACCTTAAGCTTTTACTTTGGGGTGATTTCTAGGCTTTGAGCAAGCCTAACTAAGTGGTAAAGGAATGCCCAACAAAGAACCATTTGCAAACACTGGTTGATGTGTTTGTTCTCTGTTTTGTTTTGAATTTCTGTGTTGTTTTATGTTTGTTCTAGCTCCTGGCATTCAAAGAAATCTCTGTCAAAACCTTAGCTGACTATGAGCTAAAGGAACAAACACTCCAGTAATCACATACAACAAGGATATTCTTACATTCTTCACAAAAAATCTATACACTTCTATGATAATAAAAGCAAAAGCAACTTAGTATCCATGGGGAATTCTGATTTCCAGAGTACCACATTAAAATAATAAAACACCCATTTTTTCAACAAAAATCAATCACAAAACATACAAAGAAACAGGAGAACATGGTTCATTAAAAGGAACCAAATATAAATTTACAGAAACCATCCCTGAGGAAGCAAAGGCATCAGACATAGTAGACATAGGCAAAGGTTCAAAGCAACTATCTTAAATATGCTCAGAGGTAAGGGAAAAAATACAGACTAAGAAATCAAGGACATCAGGAAACTGATATATGAACAAAACAAGAATATCAACAAAAAGTTTGAAAAACACAAATCTGAAGGTGAAATGTGAAATAATTTTATTGAAAAATTTTTAGAGTGGTTTCATAGCATATTTGAGCATACACAGCAAAAAATCAGGGAAGCTGAGGATAAGACAATTGAAAAATTTCAAGTGTCAGAAGTAGAAAGAAAAAAGAATGAAGAAAAGTGATCAGCATCTTTGGGACCTATGTGAAACTATGAAGCAGACCAACATCCACATTGGGGGAATCTTAGAAAGAGAGAAGAGAAAAGAACATGAACAGTATTTGAAGAAATAACAGCAAAAAATGTCCAAAATTGAATATTATTCAGCCATAAAAATGACTGAAATCTTGCCATTTGTAACAAAATGGATGGAGCTCGAGTGTATAATTGCTAAGAGAAATAAATCAGAGAAAGACGAATACCATATGATTCCATTCATATGTAGAATTTAAGAAACAAACAAACAAGCAAACAAAACAAAGGAAAATAAAAGTCAACCAAAAAAAAAAAAAAAACAACACCCCAGCCTCTTAACTAGAAAGAATAAACAGATGGTTTCCAGAGGGGAGGTGGGTGAGGGATGGGTGAATAGGTGAAGGGGATTAAGAGCACACTTGATGAGCACTGAATGAAGTACAGAATTGTTGAATTACTATATTGTACACTAACAGTGCAACTAATATAACACTATATGTTAACTATACTAGAGTGAATTTTTTATGTCCACAACTAGATGAAATACATAAATCAACCTATCCAAGAACCTCAATGAACTTCAACTGTGATAAACTAAAAAGACCCACCCTAAGACACTTTATAATAAAACTACTGAAAGGCAAAGACAACAAAAGAATCTTGAGCAGGAAGAAAGACTTGTAACATGCAAGTAGTCCTCAGTAAGATTATTTCTTATCAGAAATCTTGGAGGCCAGAAGGTAGTAGAGAAAATATTTAAAGTGATGAAAGGAAAAAAAATCAAATGAGAATGCCAAATTCAAAAAACTATCTTTTGTAGGTGATGAAGAAATTTAGATATTCACAGGTAAACAAAAGCTGAGGGAGTTCATTTCCATTGAACCTGCCCTAATAGTAAGTAAGGTTAAAAGAGTCATACAGATTAAAACAGAAGGACACTAACCAATAACTTGAAGTTATATGAACATAAAAAGATGCAGATTTAGCTTTCTGGTAAAGATAAATGCAAGAGCAACTATAAAAGCTAGCATTATTGGTTTGTAACTGAACATTTACTCTCTATAGAACTCAAAAGAAATGCATTAAAGTCATTAGAAGTCTGTTATTGGGCACATCATGTGTAAAGATGTAATTTGTTACACTGATAACACAAAGAAGGGGTTGTAGCAGCTTAGGAATAGAGTTTTTATATGTGATTAAATTTAAGATGGCATTAATTATAATTATATTGCTATAAATTTAGCATATTACAGTTAATGGTCATGCAATCATAGAGAAAATATCTATAATAGAATGCACAAAAGAAAAGAGAAGAGAATAAAAACTTGATTATTTTATTTTGTAGTAATAAATTTTGATTCCTTTCGCAGAAGTAGGCAGTAAAGGAGAAAATAAGGAGCAAAAAAGGCATAAGGCAAACATGAAATAAATAGCAAAATGGCAGAAGTCCTTCCATATAGTAATTATTTTAAATGTAAATGGATTAAACTGTCCAGACCAAAAGGATAGATTGGCAGAAGAGACGAAAGAAAGATTTAAGTATATGCTATTTATAAGAGACTCACTTTGGATATAAAGACACAAATAGGTTGAAAGTGAAATAATACAAAGATATTCAAGGCAAACAGAAACCCAGAAAGAGAGCTGTGGTAACTATATTATGCAAAATAGACATTAAATAAGAAACTGTTATAAATGGCAAAGGATATTACATATTCATAAAAGGGTCAAATAATCAAGAAAATAAAACAGTTATAAACAAATATGTACCAAACATTGGAGCCCAAAATTCATGAGGCTAACATTGACAGAATTTAAGAGGGAATTAGAAATCTTTACAATAAAGATTGAAGACTTCAATACTCAACTTTCAATAATGGATAGAACTAGTCAAAATATAAGGAAATAAGGGAATTGAGGATGTGAACAACAATATAAACCAGATGATAACAGCAAAATGCATTTTCCTCAAATGCTTGTGAAATATTCTCCAAGGTAGAGAATATTACATGTTAGGCCCCAGAACAAATCTTAACAAATTTAAAATGATGTAAATAATTCAACAAAGATATAGAAACCACAAAAATATATCATACAGAAATCCTGGAGCTGAATAACACAATGACTGCACTGAAGAATCAACAGAGAATTTCAATAGCATACTTGAAGAAGCAGAATAAACCACTAATGAACTAGAAGATACGGCACTTGAAATTATCCAGTCAGTGGAGCAAAAAGAAAACAGAGTGAAAAAGAGTAAGGAAAGCTACAGGGTTTATGAGAAATCGACAAAGGAAACCAATATAGGTATTACGGGAATACCAAGAGGAGAAGAAAAAGAAAAAGGGACAGAAAGTACACTTAAAGCAATGATAGCTGAAAGCTTCCCAAGCATGGATTAAAAATAGAAATCCAGATCCAAGAGGTGCAATGCACTCCAAATAGGTTAAGCCTAACAAAGGTTACACCAAGACACATTATACTTAATTTTAATAAGTCAAAGACAAAGAGAGACTTTTGGGAGTAGCAAGAGAAAAACACAGTCACATATAAGGGAATGTACCATAAAACTGTCAGAAGATGTCTCAACAGAAACTTTCCAGGACAGGAGAGAATGAAATGGTACATTCAAAATAATGGGAAAAAAATTGTCAACTAAATACTATACTGAACAGTTCTGTTTTTCAGAAATGAAGTAGAAATAGTTTCCTGAATAACAACAGGGGAGGTAAGAGAGTTCATCATCACTAGAATTGGCTTATAAGAAATGCTATAGGTGGGGATTTACCCAAGAGAGACAGAAATGCTGATGCATAGGAGCACATGTACCCCAATGTTCATAGCAGCAATGTCAACAATAGCCAAAACATGGAAAGAGCCTAAATGTCCATCACCTGATGAGTGGATCAAGAAGATGTGGTATATATACACAATGGAGTACTACATGGCAATGAGAGGGAATGACATATGGCCATTTGTAGGAAAGTGGATGGACCTTGAGGG
>PISW01013606.1:0-25424 GCA_004023785.1 Mungos mungo
TGGTCTTAGTTTTTTACATAGATGCTGGGTATGACCTTGTGTCTATGTTTGGCTGCTGGTGTTTAAATTATGTTACATATTAAAAGAATGAAGTCTTGGAAAGCTCGACCAAAACGCCAAAGCGTGCAGAAGGCTGGTTAACGTTGTTAGTTGTGTCCTTTATTCCGCACTGAGAAACTTTGGGTTTTCTTTGTCTTGTGTTGGGAGAGGTTCTAGGACCGTCTAGCTACCTAAAACCATATTTGAACATACATCTCCTCTGTCAGCCCAAAGGCCAAATTCATTCATCTTTCTTGCCTTGGAGATATAGTCACATATGAGAAATCAGTGAATAATAAGATGAAAATAGTCTAAAGTATCTTCCAGCCTAGAGAGTCAGAGAAACGCCAGAGTCGTGCTGGCTGGAGAGAGGGTGAGGTGCAATCCCATGCCTCAGGCATCTCCCTTTGCAAGACAGCGGGGCACCACTAGACTCATCTTTGGGGTCTTTCTACCAGGGGAGGCCTCTCATGAGAGGGTCTGGAAGGTAGTCATTGAGGTCACTCAGGTCCAGTCAGATTTCATGATTCACTAGAGCTTTCGGAGACACAGAGCAGAGTCCAGTCTGGATGCTCACTGAGTTTTACAGCAGGACTTGGTGCGCTGGCTCTTCTCGGTGACCTGTGCTGCGTGAGTGTGGCAGGATTTCAGCTTCTCCTGGCATTTTCCCAAACCTACGACCTCATTCTAAGGGACATGACGTAACCACCAGAACACTGCTGGGATGCGAATCGGGAGCCTGCACCAGCTGTTACACCTCCTTTGTCATCCCTAAACCTCCTTCTTCGTGCAGATCTAGGTAAAGTCCATCAACCAGGCATGCACATAGGCCCAGAGAGCAGCACGTTCCCCGTCCCTGGATTTTATTAGGATCAGGTCGTGATTCTGCGGGCCGTTACCAGATAGAGATAATACCTGGAGTCAGCAAACGTTCTTACAAGACCAGATATGTTCTGAGCTGTTCTGTGTCCTGTGCCTCCATTCAGCTGTGGGAGGCATGAACGTCCTCACTGACTCCGCCTGCTGGCAGAGTGTGGGCGGGGCACAGCAGAACCGTATTTGAACCTTTTTCATAGTTTGAATATTTTTCCCCTCTGTCACAAGAGGTCATTGTTTTTTTTTTTTTTTAATTTAGTAATTTAAAAATATAAGGAAAACAGAGTTCCTGAGCTATGTAGAAAAGATAGGTCAACTGTGAGCTCTGGGCTGGAGATTACTAATACTGGGTTCCGTCACAGGGCCAGAGGGGGCTGGAGGGCCTTCGTGGCCTTTCTGACCCTGAAGATCTCCAATTGTAGTGCCTGGAAGGTCTTCCCACCACAGAACAATCGGGAGTGATAGAGGCTTTGGGACAAAAAAATAATCTAGGTGTGGTGACCGTACGGTGGAAGTATTGTTTTCCACTAATGGGGATTACATGACCTCTACGTGGACCTAACCACTATGAAAGTGCGTGGTTTCATAATGCTGAGGACGAAAGCCCATTTCTTCCACCTCTTTCCTGAATGCATGTGCCTCCCGCCTGTCGGCACAGCTGACCCAGGGGCCCTCAGGTCGCTGCTGCCGGGGCACCAACTCGCCGAGAGGGCAGACACCGGTCTTGTGGATGACTTGTCCTCCGTGACCTGCCGGGATGTTCAACAAATCCTCGAAAGCTCCTAGGAAAGCAGAGGCTCAAGGCTGATTTTCGCTTCCCATTTCACCTCCAGCAGCAGGGGCTGTTAAGGTGTTTCCAACCCAGTCATCAGGGCAGTTCCTCGTGGCTGAGCAGCGGTGTGGCTCTGTGCTTGCCCTGTTCCTCCGCCAGGTTCACGGTCTAGCTTGGTTCCTCTAGACTGTGAGCCATTCTCTTCCCTTGTAAGCACAGTGCCTGGCTGAGTTTGATCACAGCGCCGAGCATGATGTCCTGTGCGCATGCTGCCTAAGCAACCGTTCCAAGTTTGCTATCCACTTGGGTTTTTTTGGTTTTTTGTTTGTTTACAGTCTGCACAACACTTTCTCTATGGACATTCACACAGGTTCCAGCGGACCTCATCTGTCCTAGTGCGTCTCTTCTTCCCCATGAAGGTTGTCCTTATCCCTAGGGAAATACTTATAAAAGATTCTCAAAAATGGCTAAAAGCGTAGAGACCGTGACCATAGAGCAAACACTACCATATATTTCTGGCTAATAAGATCATTGTTTCTATGTACGTTGAATGCAAATGATGAGTGATTTTTATATCATTATTTTTGCACACTGAAGGAAACACATTTTTATTTTGAAAATATGTTTGTAATATCCAGGCCTTTGTCACTTTGGTTCTTGCTTGTTTTCATTAATACGTCTCTCACGAGGGATCAGCGCTCATGTAACCCACACCCCAGCAAGTCATGCTTACATACACAGAAAGAGATCAAAAGTGAGAGTGGAAACATATTTGAGAAAAATTCAGTTTTAGACTAAATTTCTTCCTTAGTCCAAGAGAAGATAGTAAGCAATCTTGTGTTTGGAATCGTTGGGGATATTTAGAAACAAGGCAGCAGGGGTTCCTGGGTGGCTCAGTCAACTGAAAACTCCAACTCTTGATTTTGGCTCAGGTCATGATCTCATGATTCGTGCGTTTGAACCCTGCATCAGGCTCTGTGCTGACAGTGTGGAGCCTGCTTGGGATTCTCTCCCTCCCTCTCTCTCTGCCCCTCCCCTGCTTGTGACCTGCTCTCTCTGAAAAGAAATAAACTTAAAACAAAAGTACCAAGGCAACAAATCTGGGAGAAATGAAACTGATCTGAAGGCCACACCTTAAACATGTGTGTCAAGTGGATATGAGTGACTGGATGAGTGAACACAGCTAAGGAATGATTGTGTCACAGGTGTCTTTGGGAAGGTGAGAAGAGGAGAGGGAATCTCTAAGAAGAGCATTCAAGAGAAGTGTAAAAACATAGACATGAAAAACAGATCGAGACAATATTTCTCAAATGAACTATGAGTGGTTTTTTTTTAGGTTTATTTATTTTGAGAGAGAGCATGGGAGAAGGGCAGAGAGAGAGGGAGAAAGAGAATCCCATGCAGGCTCTGCTTTATCAGTGCAGAGCCTCACGTGGGGCCAGAGCCCAGGAACGTGAAGTCAAGACCTGAGCCAAAATCAAGACACTCAGCTGAAGGAGTCACCCAGGCGCCCCTGAGTGTGGTTTTTAATAGACCAAAACATGTGTTCACAGCGTGCTTGCGCTCTAGCGTCCAGAACGTGTGAATGTTCGTGATCTCACAGTGCCGGTGCTTCTGGTGCCCGCCGGAGGCACAGCAGCACTGATTTTGGACATAAAGAGCACTTATTGTGAATTTTTATGACATTTTTCTTGGCAGTGGTAAAAACTAAATAAACCCGCAAAATTGTTTCTCATACTTAACCAGACATACTTAACTGCGAAAATGTAGGAGAAGAAAAACAAATTGAGATGGAGAATGTCTTTCCCAATGGAGGAGGCACTTGCCGAGGGGATTTTATTTGCGAACCACAAGAAGCTTTACTGGTGGCAAGTAGAGCAAAGAAAAAGTGGTAAAGACCGGGTCAGTGGACCCTAAAGTAGAGGGTGTGGCTTATCCTCCAAGGACCTGGCTCATCTGGTGTGTGTTTTCATCTAATTGTGCACAACTACATCCTGGAAATGCAGGGCATCGCTGTGGCTTCCTACAGGCAGGCGGGAGGACGTTTACTGTGACCTCCTTCCCCTCCTGGGAGACAAACCAGCCCATTTCCCTTGGAAAGGGAACAGCACATGGCCAGGCAGACCCTTCCTCCTAGAATCCTGAAGAAGGGATCCCTACAGGTTCCAGTGGACCACACTGGACTCAGGGGACACTGTGCTTTTCTGCTCTCTGGTGCCTTCTCTTCACCAACCCTGGGGCCTGTCTTACTGTATCATCCATCAGGATGCGGATGCTGACAATACGTAACAGCTTGGGAGGGGGTTGAGGGAGCACATCTGTAAACCCCAGGAAAGCCTGAGAGTCCACGCTGACAATAGCCCCGCCCAGACAGGTGGAACCCTCAGACGCATTGTCCCTTGGCGTCCAGGGAGGTCTGAGAGCGGTTCGGTTGGTGCATTTGAAGGCACACCCCAGTGACAAATACACCACAGTCATAGAGCGAGTGACACAGAGTAGGCTGGACCCACACCTGACCCCGACCCCCATTTAATACGCAAGTACGTGTCTTCTGTATGAGACTAAAACACAGAATTTAATAAAGACTTTATGAGAGTAAATTAGGACAGTAAACTGCCCCCTCGGAGCAGGAGAACTATGATTTATTCAACTATGTACTGGTCTGCATATAATTCAGATTTCCTCAGATGCCAGAAATACTATTTAATTTAAGGGAAAAAAATATCAGGGGCTCCTGGGCGGCTCAGCTGGTCACATGACCCACTCTTGATTTCGGCTCAGGTCATGATCTCAACGTTCATGGGTTCGAGCCCTGCATTGGGCTCTGTGCTGACTGTGAGAAGCCTGAGTGGGATTCTCTCTCTTTCTGTCTCTCTCTCCCTCTCTCTCCCTCCTCCCCCTCCCTCCCTCCCCATCTCTGCCCTTCCCCTGCTCATGCTCTCTCCATGCCTCTCAAACTAATTATATAAATAAATGAACTTTAAAAGAAACAAAACAATTATTAGCAGAACTGATTCTTTCTATTTTATAATGCAGGCTAACATTCAAGGCAGGCCCTCTTGAACTTTTATTTTATGTTTCACACTTGTTTTTCAGTGGGTTTGACAAAGTGTTTGAAAAACAATAATTTCCCCTTCCTTGTTTCATATGCTAGCTGAGGATAATCACTTCATCAAGGGGCATCCGTTATGCCTTCCATACGGAATGGTGGCCCAACCCTCTTTCTGTATTTTTCCAAGAAGGGGTGATTTGTTGTTTTCTTTACCTGCCACGATTCAGGTTCACATAAGTGACGGAGAATCATTGCACTGCTAACTGGAACACAAGGACGTTTCAAAGAATGTGTAGTGTGAGTGAAAACCACACACATATGATTGATAAGAAACTAGTAGTATGTCTCATACCTATCTTTGAAATAATCGGTTGAGGTAACACTTCTGTCTGCATTATTGCAGCAGATACACACACACTTCAGTGCTGAGCTGTTGGACACCCTGTTGGTGGTCAGGCACGAGGAGCTTGGAGGTAGCACCCCACATTCTCATCCCTTAAATGTAGACTCCGTAGTGCTTGGAATACAGCACATGCTGTTTTTGCTGTTTGCTATTATTCTCATTGGGAGGTTAATATTAATAGACTATTATTCATTTTATGTATAAGAGAAATATTTAACAATCATTTTCTGCAAAGAAGATAGTAAAATACTTATATTGTCCTTGGCTTTAAGGTATCACTATGGTGTGGACACTAGACAGCATCTAACTGTCCCACAGACATGGAAAGTGAGACCTTTGGTCTTAAAGGCATTTAGTTTTTGTTTTGCTTCATAGCATAGTCTTTCACTAAATTTTGGTATTCCTTTCCCATAACTTTGTTTTCTTTGTTTCTTTTTTTAATTTTTTAATGTGTTTATTATTGAGAGATAGAGAGAGAGAGTGCATGAGCAGCAGAGGGGCAGAGAGAAGGGGAGACATGGAATCTGAGGGAGGCTCCAGGCTCTGAGCTGTCAGGACAGAACTCAATGCGGGGCTCAAGGTCACAAACCGTGAGATCATGACCTGAGCTGAAGGCGAACACTTACTGACTGAATCACCCAGGTGCCCCTGTTTTCTTAATTTTTAAAAAAGTCATTATAACAGTGTTCTTTAAAAAGGTAAAAAATAAAAATAAAAAGCATTTGTATGTGCACACATGTAGTTCCTCCTTCACAGAGGGTAGATTTCCTTTTAGCATCATTTTTACATTTCCTGAATCACTCTTGGATGTTGGTGATGTCTCTCTATCGAGGATGGTAACTGTGAGTTATCAACGGTTGGCTACCTCTTCAACCCAGAGGACGTGTGTGAACCTAGCACAAATCTCAGGGTCCAGACATGGTACCTGCATTGTATTGCAGATCCTCAGCAGAGCAGGAAAGAGACACCCAGGCGGTCTTAGAAATGTCCAC
The DNA here is from genome assembly GCA_004023785.1 of Mungos mungo. Classification (NCBI taxonomy): domain Eukaryota; kingdom Metazoa; phylum Chordata; class Mammalia; order Carnivora; family Herpestidae; genus Mungos; species Mungos mungo. Next base: position 6,135 of record PISW01013606.1, read on the forward strand.
ATCCTACCTCTGTGCTCCTATTTGAGAGCTTGGAATTAAAAAAAATGTTTTTTACTACATTATTTCACAAACTTCCTATTCTGCCATTTTCTCCACTAACATTATCAACACTGAGTCTTCAGACAGAGTGTAATTTTGTGCCAAAATGGTACTAGCAATAATATAGTGAAAAGAACACAAGTTTACTTGTTCATTACTATCTTTCCATTTAAATTCCATGCTTACTTAAGTTAATGATTTTGAGCCACAGAGCGTATATGATAGAGAATTACAAAAATGGCGATGTCCATCTACAAACCAGAAGACTGAGAGTCACCCATCAAAACGTATTGTGCATTTCATGAGCTCCCCTCTGACTGTTAGTCTGGTGGCTCTAATTCCTTACACAGAGGAACGCCGTGTCACCGACAGGGGAACCCTTCAGCCATGTGATTCGAAAACACCCTGCGAACTTAGTTACATTAACTGAAAGTTGTAAGTCATGTACACCAAGCTTGGTTGGTAGCAGGTGTAAGATGAACCAGGCCCTTCTCTTCACGCATCTGGACCCCTTGCACCTTCCCCACGGCTCCATGGCAACCAGGATGGTCAGGACCCACTCTCCCTGCCGTGTTTCTAACGGCACTCATGCTCTCCTTTGCCAAGTCCTGTCAGGACTCAGGTGAGAGCCCAGTCTCAGACCACCTGGCATCCATAGGAGAAAGTTCTGGCAAAATGCCTGAAGGGAGATGGAGATGTGTAGGAAGGGGGGAAATTTGATGTTCTCTTAGTGGGTCTTTAAATAAACCAGTGCACTTCTTTGACTTCCCACCTTACTTTCTATCTGATAAAAATATGCATTTATGCTCTGACAAAGCAGCAAACTGAAACAAAGCAAAACCATTTGTATTTTCACCATAGATATTATTTCATGTGACATCTGGTCTCACATTCTGTCATGTGCTGGAGAATTATACTGGCCACCCCTCAACGGACCCTGGAATCCACTGTATTTTGGGGAACAACTTAAAATGTTAAATATTCCTACGTGGTCAAGGGACGCTGGGCGCTCCACTCTACTCTGTCCCTTGGACATCTCCACCTGCCATCTGTCTTTCAGGAAACTTACAGATCACAAGCAAGGTGCCCTGAACTGAACTTAGGCCAAAAAAAAAATGTAGCTGATCCTGTGTTTTTCTATCTGTATCTCTGCGCCAGGTACATAGATGATCTTCAGTGTGCGAGGGGTGCTTCTTTTCCTGCTGCTCTTCAGATGTGTTGGTGGGAAAGATGGCCTCCTTCCATTTCCTTGGAGATTCCTTCTTTCTAGCAATCCTCCAGCGTCACCATATGTGACACTCCCTCCCTCATGGAGCTGTCTTTGCCCATGGAATGCTCTTTCTTCATCCCTGGCTGGCTTATAGATCTCATATGCAATACAAAGGGAGGGTGTCTACGTGTGCCGTATTTTGTCATTTTTTTCTTAGTAGCTTTATGTGGACATTCAACAACAACAAAAACACAGTGATTTGCAAAATACCAAACATCAGGAAAACCTCTGAGCTCAATCTTGTACTTACATCTTCCAATTCAATCTGGTATTTCTTCTGACATGAGTTGCTTTCTACCAGTTTACTACTGCCAAGGAGAGAGTGGAAATAGGTTTCAACATTCGGGGAAGTCATTATCTCTTTCTTAATGGGTGTCATACATGCTCATGTAAGATAGCGATAGAATGGATACACACAGTTTTCTGTGTATATGGTAGACGTAGCGTGTCTGTAATGCACACCCTTTCCTGAAGCTTGGCTTGCAGTTAAAAATACCCCTACCCCTACACAAACACACATACCCCTTTACCCCCAAGTTTTTCTCAGAGGAAGTAACAATGTAGATATATTCAACTAGTTTAGTTCTGACTCCTCTGCCTGTTGTATCAGTGGGGTTACCGTAGGAATGTGGATAGATGGGCTCATATGACTCAGATTCTCAGGATTTCCAGGATGCTCAAAATACTTATATATCTGAGACCTGTTCATTAAATTACCATGGTGTGAATTGGCCAGTTCTGTCTGATAAGTGTCCATCGGGACATGCTCTCTTCTAACACCAAGTTTCCAAAAATGAATAAGAACATTGGGAACTGGGAAATCATAAGGTGAACAACTATGTCTGCTCGATATAAAAGCCTCTTTTGAATTGTGCAGATGTGTTAATTAAATCAACCAAAGACCTGTGTGGGTATATCCTCAGTCTCCAGAATATTCTGGACCCTTAGCAATCCACTCCCATATCTAAGTCTAACTTGTTTGTATATCATGTTGACTTATCTTTATCTGTTTCCAGTTGTCTTGGCAACATTGCAGTGTTCTGTTGAAAGATACTTCCAGAACATGTTATGAATTCCCAAATATTTTTCCACAAGTTGAATACTTATTGGACAAATGGAATACCATGAAATATCAGCATTTCTTCTCTAAAACACACCATCGGGGTGGGGAGAGTTATTCCTGACTTTGCTTCTTACAGAGCATGGCATTCCTAACATGCATCTTAGTCTGTGCTTAGACCACTAAAGATATTGGTTCTTAACCTTAATGATCGATACTTTCATGCAATAGTTTCCCCTCTACATTTTCAGTTCAAGGACTTTCACACTAAATGGGTTTCTACAATAGGGAACATTCACTTCTGAATTGAACGTGAAAGACTTTCACCTAGTGAGATGATTGATTGGCTAATATATTTGCACCTGAAATATGCCTGGATGACATACAACTTTGTTCTAAAAAATACTGGAAAAACAGCCACGCAGTTGCTAGTACCATGGAAACTTGCCTTTATCACACATGTGAAGCCCCAAATATAGATGATCAACGCCTACCAATTCAAAATGCTTGGCTAGGCCTTGTTCCCTAGGCAACAGAGCATTGGAAATGAGGTATCTGCGTTCTCTCAAGTTTGTTTCCCAAATTTTACCCTTTACATGGATTTAGAGCACGGATCTGAAGGTTGAATACATAATCTCCTGAAAAATTGGATGCTTCTGGCAATCTTGACTTGCACCAGCTCGAAATAAACCCAAGATATAAAATCTAGAAATGTCTCCATTTGAGTTTCCCTTTGAATGGTAGATGGTGTTTGCTAATAGTCAAAGAGGAAGCATAGTAGTCTAAGTAGAAACCAAATCACTGAGAAGGGAGTAAGTGGAATCGTCAAGTCTCTTTCTGTCAGTAACTGCCTTGGGTTGAGAAACAGCAGGCAAAGAGTAGGGAAAGCTTATTTCAGAGACTTTGTTAAAACTTTCCCCCTCCAACTATTGGGACTATCTCAAAACAAAAATGAAAGCTTCCTCCTCTGAAGTATTGGGACTACATAAAAATTAAAACTTCTGCACAGCAAAGGAAATCATCAATGCAAGTAAAATTGCGAGAAGATATTTGCAAATGATATATCCAATAAAATATTAGCACCCCAAATATGTAAAGAACTTATAAAATTGAGCAAAACCCCCACAAATAATCATATTGAAAATAAGCAGAAGACATGGCAGACATATCTTCAGAGAGGACATCCAGATGGCCAACAGGCAAGTTAAAAGGTGCTCAACGTCACTCATCATCAGGCAAATGCAAATCAAAGCTAAAATGAGATATCACCTCACACTGGTCAGAATAGCTAAAATAAAAAACAAGAAACGACGAGTTCCGGCAAGGATTGGTGAAGCAGGAACCCTCTTGCACTGTTGGTGGGAATGCAGACTGGTTCCAGCCACTGTGGAAAACAGTGTGAAGATCCCTCAAAAATTACAAAATAGAAATACCCTATAACTGAGCTCTTTTAATACTAGGTATTTATCCAAAGAATACAAAAACACTAATTCAAAAACATACATGCACCTGTATGATTATAGCAGTATTACTTATAGTAACCAAATTATGGAACAACTCAAGTGTCCACTGATAGATGAATGGATAGAGATGATGTACTGCATGGTTCCCCCGGTGGATCAGTGGGTTAAGCAAACAACTCTGGGTTTTGGCTCAGGTCCTGATCTCATGGTTCATGACTTCGAGCCCTGCAGTGGGCTCTGTGCTGACAGTACAGAGACTACTTGGGATTCTCTCTCCCCTCTCTCTCTTCCCTTACCCCAGTTGCTCACTCTCTTTCTCTCACTATCTCAGAAATAAACTTAAAAAAAAATGATGTGGTACGCATACACACACACACACACACACACACACACACACACACACACATGAATATTATTCAGCCATGAAAAAGAATGAAATATTGCCATTGGCAACAACATGGATGGAGCTAGGGAGTATAATGCTGAGTGAAATAAGTCAATCAAAGAAAGACAAACACATTATGATTTCATTCATGTGGAATTTAAGGACCAAAACAAATAAAGGGGAGAAAGAAAAGGGGGAGGCTAACCAAGAAAGATTCTCTTAACTCTAGAGAACAAATTGATGGTCACCAGAGGGGAGGAAGTAGGGGGATGGGTTACTAGGTGATGGTGCTGAAGGACGCACTTGCCCTGGTGAGCACAGGGGACGTATGGAAGTGCTGAATCACTACACTGTACCCCTGAAACTAATGTTACATGGAGTGTTGAACAATAATGGAATTGAGATAATAAAACCATGAAAATTTAGACACACACAGAACTTGCCCCCTCTGGGTTCTCATCTCATATCTCATTTCCTTCATACCACCTTTCTGATCCACACACACAAAAAATAAACCAACAACAACAATAACAACAACAAAACGACAACAATGACTCTTGCCAAAAAAAAAAAAAAAAGCTTGTTCCACTCTTTCTCCTTTTCTTCTAAATGAACCACGGCAGTTGGGTCACTTGACCTTGAGGCTAGCTCTGTGTTTTCAAGGTGCTGCCATCCAAGGTCTAAACTGGCTGGGGTGACACGTAAGGGCCGCAGTGTATGACGGAAAAGATGTGGGAACGAAGACTTGATGTGAGTTTGCTTTGGACCGTTGGCTTCCCAATGAACTTCCCAATCAGGCTATGCATTCCTTGATGAAAATAATCTCTGAGTTTCTGCAGATTACCAGCCATCCATGATTGTGTTCCCAGTGTCACGGTTGGCCATTGTTTGATATTTGTTGACTGAATCAGTGGGGAGTTTGTCGAAGAACAATCCTGAGGCAGAGCCGGTCATGCTGAGTTCTACAAACCGCTCTTGCTAGGCCGCTGGTGAGCCAGGTGAACTCTGATAAGAGTTACATTAATTTAAAAAGTGTACTGGGGGTATACTATGAGGTACATTATGAACAAAAATATTAGCATGAGGTGACAAAGTAAGGATTTATTTTGAAATCTGACCATCCTGAAGAAACCACCAGGGTGTTACTAAGAAGCTAAAAAGATGGCACTCTGACAGCTTCTGGGTATTTGTAACTGAAAGGCATCCCAAGAAATTTCTGTCCTTGCTAGAACTCAGAAAGTCTTTATTTCATGTGTCTAACTGGTACATTTTTCTCTGGGATCATATAAATCGTATAAGTGAGCCTGTTTCTCATTTTATTTTGGCCATCTTGAAGCTCGGGGCTTATTTGTCTTGAAAGAATCAGATAGCCCTGATTAAAATACTCGAGCTGTACCTGGGAGCATGGGTGGCTCAGTTGGTTACATGTCCAACTTTGGGTCAGGTCCTGATCCCTTGGTTCGTGAGTTCAAGCCCTGTGTCAGACTCCACTGATAGCTTGGAGCCTGGAGCCTGCTTCCGATTCTGTGTCTTCCTCTCTCTCTGCCCCTCCCCTGTGTGCGCTCCTGTGCTCGCTCTCTCGCTCTCTCTCTCTCGCTCTCTCTCTCTCTCTCTTTCAAATAAGTAAATAAATAAACTTTAAAAAATTGTTCGAGTGTTTTCCCATGTGAATTCTCTCCCTGGTCCTCACGTCTTCCACGTTAGCTACCTTTGGCTGTCATTCTGTTCTCCCACCTACCGAAGCCTGGGGACAGGTTGCCATCCATGTATAACATCTTGACGAATCTGAACAGTGTGATGAGTCCACGCACAACATATTGAAGTATTTGATAAATGTTCCCCTACATGAGCAGGTGGTCACTGGCCCAGATTCCCCACCTGTTCTCAGCCCTAAACATGCAAGAGTCACTGGGAGCCATTCTTTCATCTGCAGACTACAAGCGAAGTGTTAGAAATTCAAACTTTTCGTCACTCAGCTCTGGTCGCTCATTCTGCTGCTGCTTCGTACAGCTGAGTCAAACACCAGGCTCTCATTTACATGAGACAGAGCCTGGGCTCAGATTAGCACAGGGCATGACAAGATAAAAAATAGATTCATTATTTGACCAGCTGATGGGCCTGCCCATAGAGCTGGTGAATTTAAATCACGAAATGGCAAGAATTGAAAGGGTTTAAAGTACTTATCAGCAGCCCTCTACTTTTGTCTCAAGGCAAGACCATAGCTGCATTTTTTCCCCCTCTAGATTATTGCCTGTGGTATTCTTGCAGCTCTCACTTGAAGGAGATAAAGCCTGGCTCAGGAATCCATTCCTGTAGCTGATAACATTTGCAGTTGGAAAGCTCGGAGAGGGGCGCTTTGCTGAGAATTAGGCACCTGGGCCACCGATACCCGGCGAATGAGTCCTGATAGATTTGGAGCTTTGAGACTGCATTCATTGACCTGATTTTCTCCTTCATACTATCTCAGAGCATTTTCGAGCATGTCCTGTGGAATCAGACCTATTGTCGGATTTATGTTTACTGTTACTCCTCAGCTGTCGGAGCAAGAAGCCCTGTAAACCCTCCAACATCTTTCCTTCCACAAACGTGAACATCGAGAATATTGTAAGAGCTACTTTGGCATATAAAAGAAGACAAGTATAATTTAACTTGCTTTTTGGAGATTTCATGTTTAGTTATAGGTTAGGAGGAAAGAAATCCAAGTTAGGAAATCCATCTGGACTAGGAGCCAGGAGTCACCGTTTCTGTTACCGGTTGTACCAGGAGCACATTTTACGGCGGTCAAATTGATGAACCTAATTTAAACACTTATTTTGTTGTTGTTGTTCCCATTGTACATTTGTCAGAGGCCTTATCACACCCTGAAATTGTTGTCGTGAGAAGAGAATGAACTGGAAGAAAGGAGAGAAGTGTGGAGACCCGATGTGGGAGAAGCCTGGACAGCGTGTCCACAGAGGCCCGTGCTCTGGTATAATTTGCAAACATACAATGATTCGCGTTCTTGATCTTTAAGAGGGTGGTTGAATATACCAGATGTAAAGTAAATGTGTAAATGACTTTATTGACTTTATTCAATTATCCCATTCAAAAATTGCATTTACCCAACTGTGGAATATTGTGATTATTCCGATTCATTTTTAGAAACCTGCGAAAGTCATAATTACAGATGTTCACTGTGACCTCTATCACCAGGACCTACATTTGGAACAAGAACCACAGTAACTCAAATTAATCGTAGGCCAAAATTACACATTACAACATATACTGAAGACAATAATATAATAGTTCCTTATTGGAGCCAGTGATTGACTTACATCTGCCCATTTAATACAAAGAAGAGTTTTGTCTGGTGAAAAGCAGGATATTTTTTGGTTGGGGAAACAGTGAGATGGGAGACATGTTTCTCAACAGTAAAAGTATTAGAGTAGTTCGGGGCTCCCTATGTTTTAAGGTTAGAGAATGGAAGTACCCCCTTTTGACCTTCAAGGAATTTACTGAGGATCAAGAAGTTTTGTGATGACCTCATTGATGTTTTTGATTGGAAATGCGTCAGAGTTGTGTGTGGCCTGGAAGAAACACAACCCCAGTGTGAAGGCTATGCCTCTCGTCCATTCTGCCTTTTAAGGTGAAATATTGGACTGTGCCACTTAAACAAACAAACAAACAAAATGGGCAGGGAAAAAAGTAACAATGATTTGCTCATAAGTCAACTGAGTGGCTCAGAATGACACATGCCTAAAATACTTTATTTTCCTCTTATAAAGATTCTGAGCTTGAAGAATTGGTAGGACTCATGTGTACCTCGTAGCTAAGTTCACTGTTTAAAAATGATGTTATGGTCTGAGTGTGAATTTTCCTTGGAATGCATGTGTGCAGAAGAAAAAGCACAGACCCCTTACCGTTCTGTCAGCAAAAGACTCAGGATGTGAAACAGGAGGCTCAAATAGGAAAACGTTTTGAAACTAAGTGGTGTATTGATCTGAGGAGAGGGGCAGAAAAATGAGTTAGCTGGAAGCGTGCAACAATTGTCAGTTGCTGTGGTAACGGAGATAAACTCTGATCTCGATGGCAGAGGAAAATGTCAAGGAGAAACTAAGCATTTAGTTACAGTGACTGTTAGGTTTTATCAGGCCCGGGGTTTCTGCCTTCTGGGTAAACCGAGTAAGTCCTCTCTTTTGAGGGAAAACTGCACGGCTCGGGGGTACAGAGAGTTGTCAAAGAAATGCCCAAGTACACACCGGTTCTCCGCCCCAGGCCCCAAGGCCTACCGCCCTCCCCGGCAGGAATCAGACTTGGGGTGCAATTTGTTGACAGAATTATGTTGACCATTGCAGAGTTAGTAAACAGGATGGATAATCCATCATTCTTGCAAGAAACCACACTGAATTGCAGGGTTTTGTTCACTTTAAACATTATATTCGTAGTATAAGCATATTTCAGTATCACTAGTCTTTATTACAGAAATTAAGTAATTTTCTAGCTTTGATATTTTTAATATTTCCCTATTTTGAATGTGGTAAAATATAGGTATGTTTATATTATATAGCATATATAAAAATGTATATATACATATATACATAATATAAAATGTGCCATCTCCACCATTTTTAAGCATCAAGTTCAGTGGTATTAATTATACTTATCGTGTGCAACCATTCCCACTGTCCATCTCTAGAAAGAACGCTGTTCATCTTGCAAAACTCAGCCTCCACAGCCAGTGGACATACAGTCCTCATGGCCCCTTCCCCAGGCACCAGCAACGCCATCTCTGTCTCTGTGATTCTGACTACTCTGAGCACCTCCTAGAAGGGGAATCGCACAGAATTCGCCTTTTGGTGACGAGCTTCCCTCGCCCAGCTTGGGGTCCCCCAGGTTCATCCATGCTCTAGAACCTGTAGGTCAGGTTCCTCCTTAAGGCTGAACGATACTCCATGGGATGCAGGGACCACCTTTGTTCACAGCCATGAACGCTCAGGTTGCTTCGATGTTTCAGCTCTTGTGAATAATACTGCCGTGAACACAGGTGTGCAAACCTCTCTTTGATATTCCACTTTCAGTTTCTCTGATTATATACCCGGAGGTGGAGTTACTGGATCACATGGTAATTATATTTTTAATTTGGGTGGGAGCCACCATACTTGTTTTTGGAACAGCCGCCCCACCGTGTTCTTCTCCACCAGCGGTACCCTGGGCTCCAGATGCGGCACGTTCTCACCGGCACTTAGCACTTTCTGTGTTTTTGAGAGTCGTCATCCTCATTGGTGAGAGGTGGCATTGCATTATACTTTTGATTTATATTTCCCTGGTGATGAGTGATGATGGGAAAATTTTTGTGCACTCACTGGTCATTTCTCTGTCTTAACTTGGAGAAAACCCAAATGGTTGGCCCGTTTATTAATTTTTCATTGTTATTGAATTTTTTCTCTATATTCTGGATGTTAACTCTTTGTCAGATATATAATTTGCAACTTTTCCCCCAGTTCTGTGGATTGCCTTTTTACTGTGTTAATATTTTCTTTGGGTGAGCATATTTTAAAAAATTTCTGTGAAGTTCATTTTGCCTATTTTTTCTTTGCTCTGCCTGTGCCTTTGCTGTCATATCCGAGAAACCATTGCCAGATCCAGTGCGGTGAAGCTTCTGTCCTGGGTTTTCTTCTGAGAGCTTTATCCTTTGATGTCTCACATTTAGGGCTTTTAGGGCTATGATCCATTTTTAGTTAATTTTGGTGTATGTGTAAGGGCTGAATTTGTCTTTATTTCTCTATTTCCCTCCCTGCTTTCTTTTTTCTTTCCTTTTTTCTTTTTTCTTCTCTTCTCTTCTCTTATCCTTCCTTCCTTTCTCTCTCTCTCTCTGCACATGTTAGAGATCCATTGTTCCTAGCACCATGTTTTAAAAAGACTGCCCTTTCCACTGAATAATCTTGGTACCCTGGTACCCCAAAATAATTTGACTACAAATGTGAAAGTTCGTCTCTGGGCTCTCTATTCTGTTCCATTTGTTTATATGTCTGCCTTTATGCCCAGAGTATGCTCTTTTGATTACTTTAGCTTTGTCATAAGTTTTGAAATTAAGAAGTAATTTTCATTAATTTTTTTTGTTTTTTTTCCTTGTATTTTTAAATACAGACTCTGTTACTGGAGATAAGCCTCAAACGTGCTCACCCCCGCCTCCAGTTATGTACTTGGCACAGCCCTGCCCATTGGGATTCCTCTCATGAGTAACTGGCCCCTAGAGAGGCTAAATGGCTTCATCCCATATTTGTGTTAACAATGACACCTACCAAGGAGACAAGAGGAGTGAAATAAAGCGTGCATGTACACTTACTTATTTGCACAGCACAACCAACATCTGTGTGTATGTGTGTTTCCGATCTAAAATGAATCCAATTTTTGCCACGTCACCCAACGTATTCTCGATAAAGGGGTATATTGACAAGTTCACTGAACACACTCGTTGAGTCTCTGCCAGACCACATGTGAGGCACCACACGGACGCATCTGTCTCTACACAGCCCGATTGCAAACATGTGCCTATGTTGGAGATGTTACCGTTGACGGGCTGGGCTCTTCAGAACTATACCAGCGCTTGTCATGGTCATGGTCATACTTTGGGACAATTTTATTCTTATTTCTCAGTTCCTCATCGTTCTGATGAGCAATGGACTTTTATACAAGGGCTGTTTGAGATGGAAGACAAGGCCTTTGCAAAAACATCATCTATTTTTGGAATTTAAGGAGACCCTAAAGGACATTGATTCATATAGTTGGCACTAACCGAGTTATCCAGGGCAGGTTGGAAATCAGGAGTGTGATTATCCAGGATAGATTTTAAGATGAGAAGTTAAAATTGAATGAGAGAGATCTTCACATCATTTCTCATGGGATTGGGAACTGTTCTGGGGAATTACTAGGACTTACTGAATTATTTAAATGAGGACATGGAGGAAGTTTGGAAATCTGAGAACAAGTCTTTCCAATTATAACCTAACTAAATGCAAGACTGGGTAGGATTGCTGCCTTCAGTACCTTTCCTTGTACTTTACCTGCTTTTCCTCAACTCAGTCCTGTTGCTCCTGTGGTTTTGTTCTGGCTGTGATCGCCTCTGTGCTTTTGACTACGGGGCTCCTTTGCCACCTTCCCTGGTCTTCTAGGAAGACGTGTGGTCGCCCCCCTTTCCTATCCCCTGATTTCCCTGCCCTAGAGGCTCCAGCCTGCCCACTGGGTTGGTCCGTGTCACACTTCCCATGTGGCCTGCAGCCACCATATTGTACTGCCGTCTTTGGAGCGGACTCTCACCGTCCCTGGGATTCCACTAAGGCAGATAGTTTATACTTTTTGTCACTTGAGGCCCACGTGTGTCACTGTATATGATTCACTGCAAAGCCTTTTTTTAAAATTTTATGAAATGTCTGAATAAATACACGAAGTAACTACAACTACTGAAGAATTCTTAGGAAAGTTAGGTCTGAGAGAGACAACTCAGGTGGATGGTGATAGGATTTTTAAGCTAATTCAGGTGCTGGGTGCTAGTGCTTGAACATGGCTGGGACATTTTAGACTCTCGGGAATTTTTGTTTTCCAGAGTCCCAATAAATTCATTGATTTCCAAAAGTGGTACCATTAAGTAGTTTGTGCCAATATTTTGATGAAGACAGTGCCCTCCTTGTATAATCAGAAGATCACTATACTCAGACTAAACTTTAGAAGAATCTTCCACGTTACTGATGTATCTACGCAAATATAATTTATTTTTCATGGGTTCAGGGGCTTACAACATCACTGACGGAAAAAGTATAAAGATTTGTAGCAGTCTGGGTTTTCTCCTGATAAACTGCACGTGTGCATTATTATATATAAGTTCATTATATATAGTAGGTATTATTTTATATATTATGTGTAATTATATATTTTACATATATATGTGTAATTTGTATGTATATATGTAAAATATATTATACACACATATACAGACACATATATACACACACACACACACATATGTATATACACAGGGAGGGGGAGGGAGGGAGAGGGAGGGAGGGAGAGATTGCGAGAACTGGCTCATACAATATTGGGAGCCGACAGAGCCAAAACCTGTGAGGCAGCCCAGCCAGCAGGAAACTCAGGCAGAGTCTCTGTGTTGGAGTTTGGAGATAGAATTCTTTCTTCTTTAGAAAACTTCAGTCTTGGGGTGCCTTCGTGGCTCGTTTGGTTGAGTGGCCAACTCTTGATTTTGGGTCAGGTCATGAACCCAGGGCTGTGGGACTGAGCTCCATGTCAGGCTCTGTGCCGAGTGTGGAGCCTGCGTAAGAGTTTCTCTCTCTCTCTCTCTCTCTCTCTCTCTCTCTCTGTCCCTCTCCCTAGCTCACACACACACTCTTTTCTCTAAAATAGAGGAAAAGTAAAAAAAAAAAAAAGAGAAAATCTCAGTCTTTGCTCTGAAGATTGTCAACTGACTGGCTAGAGCCACTCAGTATTTCGAGGAATCTGCTTTATAGGTAATCAATGTTAAGATGTCCAAAACTTCACAGCGGCATCTAGTCGGACCAGCATTTGACCAGACAGCCGGCCGCCACAGCCTAGCGAAGCGGCCAGATAAAATTAACCGTCACCGGAAGCCTAAAGATGGGTAGGTGCTGGGGATGGTTCCTGCCCGATGACAGGAGAACACATCCTTCAGTAGAGCGTTACAGAAGTGCCGTGACAAGATGCACATGGACCAGGAGGCGAGTAAGCAGGTGGGGGGAGGTGTCAAGTGAAGACCCTGAGACACGGAAGACATACCAGCGGAGACCTATGGATGCAGAATCCAGGGAACGCAGGTTTATAAATGTTAATTAGATCAGTACTGCAGTCTAGGACAGATGGTCGCTCTAACCCTCATCCTCAAATCATCAGCGCGATCTGAACATTCCCAGCACTAAGGATAAGGCCTAGTTCTAAGCACCTTGTCACAGGGATAATGCCATTGAAGAAATAAAGGGAATTCTACTAGAATTTCCATTTTGCAGCTGAGGTCACTGAGGACCAGGGACGGCAGAGGTAAGACGCACCGTTAGGCAGCGTGATTCCAGAGGCTTCCCTCCGAGCAGACTTAAGGATCCCCACACGCTTCCGCCGGCAGACTGGATGTTGGAGTCTCCACTTTCCAGGCAGGTGGTTCTGCAGCCCTTTCCGGTGAGCCGGCATTGAGAACAGGGCTTCCTGTAAGTGGACGCGCTCTTCTGCATTCAGATTAGTGTCTTTTCACATATTCGCAACAACCGGAGCAGCAGCAGGCAGGGTGGCAATCTCTGACGCGCATTGAACGCTCCCTGTGTGTTAAGGGCCATTCTCCCGATTTCCCTGTTTGGGGGACTTTAGACAAGGAGAGTGAGTGTCTGTCACAGAGCAGTGCTACCCTGATTTCCCAGATAGGGACACAGAGACTCAGAGGTTTAATTAAATCATTCAAGCTTTTTGCGGCAGGAGTGTGGGGAGGTGGAAATTCAACCCCCGGAAATGTGTCCCAGGAGCCGGGGCTGGCGGCCTGACTCTAAATTCTTGTCTATTATCTCTCCTAGAGCTACATATTCAACAAAATCGGAGACGCTCCTCGCAGATGGGGGCTTAGCTTTCAGCTTGGCTTTGCACAAGGCAAGGGTGTAACGTGTGTTGGGTTCAGACTCATAAGTGAAGTGGCGTCCTGCCTTGCAAAGGATTTTCCGGAGGGGCGCTTATTTCCAGTCGCGTGCTATTGGATTTCACCTGCGACTTTCAAATCTTCTGAACATAGTGCTGGCCTGAGAACGTAAAGTCGTATTTTTATGAAACAATCTTGACATTGACAGTGGGTGCTCCTTGGCGGTGAGACCTGCGTGGGTGTTGCTAGGCTCTTCCGTATTGCGTTCATCTGGAAACCATAGGCACTAAATCTATAGCAATTTGTGCATTCTTATAAAGAGACATATGATAGTCTAGTACTTTCTCCAGCTCATTCCACTGTCTTAATTAAAAATATTTTGCATAAAATAGTAGATGATTGGAGAAACGTCATTAGATCCTATAAATAAGGTTTTCCTGGAATCTTCATCTTTCTTCACGCATAACTTAATTTTGAACTTGAAAACTCACCACGGGCAATCAGATATATGTCTAAAAGTGGGAGCTCACAGCGGGATAGTAGTTACTCCTTCTACATGTGCACAGAGGCCACCATTCTCCCCGGGCTAACAAACACCAGAACTGAAGAGAAACTCTGCCCGTGTGTGTGTGTCTCCATGTCTCTGCGTGTCATGGGCGTCTTGTGTGCAGGGTGGTGGGAAAGGGGAGTGCCGAGAGGGACTGTAGCAGAAAACACGGGAAGAACACACGTGTTCCTGAGCTCAGTGGTGATGACGATAAACGCTCTGTTTTTAGCCAGAAAACTGAAAAATGGATTTTACTCACTGGTGCCTGAAGCGAACCCATCACACCCACCTGCAGCTTGGTGGGGGAGTTAATCTGAGTGCAGCGCTATTATCTTTTTTTAGCCATTTAGCTATCAGAATATTGAAAAGGGTTGCAGTCGTGCCCCAGAGAGCCTTGGAGAGCGGCCCTCTGGCTCGCTGGTCCTGGGGTCTGGTGGGGTGGCCAACAGCAGTGCTCAAGGGCCGCCACAGCTGCTCACTCAGCCTCCTGATCATTTCCCTCCCCTGACGCACCCTTATGGTTACCGGAGCAACCTGACATTCTCGTGGCAACTGTATTTTGGCAAAAACAGAAGTAGGTGATTTGGTTGAGCCCAATTGATAAGATAAGGCCTCCATATCAATAATTGTTTGTGCGTTTGAGTCAGTCACTTAACATTTTTATTTCAGATGTGCTCTGCGTAATGAAAGACAGTACCTTCCAGTGCCCAGGCCAGCGGAGACTTTCAGAGATAGTCAGGGTGTGGGTGGGTAAATAAACTCTTAATGTACGGGTTAAGTATCTTTTGAACAAACTTCCTGTGTTATGAGCACTGAGTAATAATTCTTTGCTTGGAAGAAAAATACTGAGTCAAATGCCCAAGACTCTCCTGGGAAGATGTGACACGTGGCGTGAGCTGGTTGGTATTTAGAACAGAACGGTCACTTTGAAACCTTGAGGAAGATCAGAGCATTGAGGTCACCGAACAGGGGGACCTGGGACAGCTCCCTTTTAGCTTTTGATAATGTGGAGACTCTTCAGTGACAGGAGAAAGCCACGGGAGCCATCACAGACTTGGCCTTGCTCTCGGCCGCCCCTAAGAGATGCATCACACCGTCCCCCAGTTCCGTCCAACTCCCACTGAGGTGGAAACACTGAAACATGTTGAGAAACGAAACATGAAACCCACAGGAGGCTGAGCAAGGTTCTCCTGACCCGAAGCCGGGTGCCTTCTCAGGAATCTGAAAGCCAGTAACCCCCGGCGAACGTCTGGGGACCTTGCACCTGCTCCAGAGCAGATTGGCCTCTGGAGAAACTCATATCCTCAAAGCAGTATATTTGCCCAATATGTTCAGTCCCTGATTTCACAGACTGACCCGTCCCTGGAAGGGACACGTGGAATTCCGGAAAGGGGAACCGGTGGTGTGGCAGCCACGGCGTGGGCTCCGTGCAGGGTGGGTGACCACGGGAGGTCACTGTCCTCACAGCAGTCCTGCCGGTTCTCTGGAGGAAGGTTTTCCGAGTTCCTGTCCTCAGGCACAGTATTCGGGAGGGCGATTTGGCATCCCACCAGCTAACGTGGGGGAAGAATATTATCTTTCCTTTTTTTCATTTTTGTGTAGTTGTATCTTGGAGAGTAGGAGAAGTAAATTGTTTAAAAAATAAATGCACGTCTCTTCGCATGCGGTATGTGTAAGGGAATAGAGCTAAGCCCTGTAGCACATGAACAAAAGCAAGTAGCCTGCGTGTGTGTGTGTCTTGCATCTGGTGTGTCTTGCATTGGTTTGTGTTGTGGGTATCTTTCAACTAACAGGTGCAAAATAATTCCTACTTAAGAGTCTGTACACTGAGTCACTGTTAAGGACTTGATGGAAACACTGTGTTCACCGTGAGGCATGAGAAGCCGTGCAGCGTGCACACCCGGCCTCTGTCCTGGGCCCCCCGCTCTGTGGTTTGTGTGCATTATTACACCATCACGACACCGCCCCTCCAGGGGCTGGATCAGCAGTCTTCAGGATAAAGGAAGACTGAAATCTGAAGCCCAAGAGGAATAAAGACTATGAACATAAATATTATAGTGAGATTCTGACAAATTTGAGAATTCATTATCAAAAATACCATTGCAAACTGAATCCTCCAGAATGCACACCAAGTCAAGTGACAAAGACATCTTATGAGCTTGATTACAATGATTCGAGCAAAAATTTGTGTGCCTCAGTGACTCACTCGGTTAAGCCTCTGGTCACGATCCCAGGGCTGTGGGATTGAGCCCCGCGATGGGGCCCCATGTTGAATGTGGAACCTGCTTGAGAGTGTCTCTCTCTTTCCCTCTCTGTTCCTCCCCCTGTCTAAATTAATTAATGAATCAATTAATTAAATAAAACAAATTTTCTAGCAAAAATTGCTAAGACTTCTAAAACCCCAGTGGTATTTTTCAGTTTTTTTAAAAACGGAATGCTTTGTCAGAGTTCCGACTTAGTAAAGAGCTCAGGGACCCTGATGAAACCATGGATTTCGGGCCTCAGAGCAGCTTTGGAAGCTCTGTCTGCCCGGAGGGACATGTGGATATGCCACTCACTGGGGAAAGGTCAGGTTTTCAGTACTAAGCTGTAGATATTTTTTTTGTAATTTTTAAAATGTTTATTTGTGAGCGAGCACAAGCAGGGGAGGGACAGAGAGAGAGGGAGACACAGAATCCGAAGCAGGCTCCAGGCTCTGAGCTAACTGTCAGCAGAGAGCCCAGTGCAGGACTGGAACGCACGAACCGTGAGATCATGACCTGAGCTGAAGCCAGAGGCATAACGGACTGAGCCACCCAGGCGCCCCTGGTTGGAGATATTTGTAAACAGACTTTGCTCATAATAAAGAGGCAAGAAGAACACTTTACATTTTTTATAGTCCTGTCAACTTTCGCCTTATGCACGGCAATGGAAATTAATGAAGATTAAGGAGTCAAACCCTCCAGAACATAGAAGGAGTAAAAAGAAATTATGAATCAGGGCGCCTGGGTGGCTCAGCTGGTTAAGCGCCTGACTTCGGCTCATGTCATGATCTCACGGTTCTTGGGTTCGAGCCCCACGTCAGGCTCTGTGCTGACAGCCTGGAGCCTGGAGTCTGTTTCAGATTCTGTGTCTCCTCTCACTGCCCCTTCCCCACTCGTGGTCTGTCTCTCTCTCTCTCTCTCTCAAAATTAAATAAACATTAAAAAAAACTTAAAGAAATTATGGTTCAAAAGGTTATTCATGCCAAGAAAGAGGGAAGTCAGACCTCGCATTCAGTTTCACTGAGGTGGAATTTTTGTAGTAAGTAGGTGCCACAGAAAGGAAAACACATAGAATTTGAAAACCATGGTGGTGACGGTCTTGCAGTGTGATCTTGGGTAAGACTTTAACCTTGCTGATCATTTATTTCTTTGTGCACAAATCGACGTGGGGCTCTCTGCTTTAGACTTACTCTTACACTGGCAAATAAACCCCACAAATCACCCCCAGAGTGCCTACGGATTCCTAGTGGTTTCCTAGTTACTGCTGCTTTTCTTTCCCAGGAGGATACAATTTACCAGTAAATGTTACCATACCAGTTTTATACAACAGCTAGATCACAGGGCAAAAGGAAATATTCAGGTCATGTGGAGGGCAAACAAAGTATCAGATACACAAATGCAAAAGAAAGATGAAATGTTCTTTGCACAATGTTTTAATTTTCAAACCAAATCTTGCCTTCTTTTACACATATCGAGGAGGGTCGAATTTTGCCTTTAAATTCAGAAGCGTAATGCATTCCACTAAATTTTCTCAGCCCTAGATTTCTTGCTATCCTTGGTTTGATACTTTTAGTATGTGTGTCTAGACTGGAAACATGTGCTAGGGGCAGGTTTTGCGTCATTCTCTCCCCCTTCTGATTTCCTGACTCTGTTGCCGTGAGAGTGACAGTGATGAGGTCCAGTTGGAGAGCTAGGAGAAGGGACGCGTCACACAGGCGTGAATGGAGCGAGCACGGAGGCCAGTTCCCTGCTCAGGACCGCCAGGTACAACCGGAAGTTGCAAACAGTGTAACTGGTTGGGGAAGGTTCTGTGAGGCGCGCAGTGAACTCTCGTCAGCGGAGTGTTTGTGTTTGCACTCACCTTCCCGTTAGCTTCCTGCCTACGTTTATTCCCTTTTAGAATTGTTCTCTCAAAGGATGGAGATGGAAATGTAAGAAAAACCATTGAAAAACAAATGAATACAACATGCGAGTTTACACTGAGGACCACAGAGGACGTGGTTTTATACCGTTTTTTGAAGACCAGCGAAGCGTCATGTCTAGGTTACATAGATAATGACGTGAAGCATTTCCGTCTTCCAGGAGGGCTGGTTGTCCGTCCTGAAGGATGTTGCTGGCAGGTCCCCCCCACCCTTCCCACCTTTCTGCTCTATCGGGTCTCTTCTTTGGAATTTTCTCCCCCGTCAGAGTCCGTAGCCATGACCTTCCCCTCCTCAGCTTCCTCTTCTCTGCCCGCACTTCAAAAGTAGACACTCGCTAAGGTTAGGGCCCATGATTCTCTTTCATCCCCTCATAGACTGTCCTTTGGAGACAAAATATTTTCTGAAACTTCAACTATGACCTTTTCGTAGAGGACTCTCACAGCCAAACTTCTGTTTGTGATTTATTTTCTGAATCCCACTCCTCCAGGCCTAACCTTCCACGAAGTTCTCCCAGAAGACATTCCAGTCTTGCCCCATTTCACATTTCCCAGAGTAAAGGCTCCAGTTTCTAGTGTCCAGTCCTGGTTACCTGCCAGCATCTTCTGTCTTTGATCAGTCTTTAGCGCTGACTTCTATCCTGTATTTTCTGTGGTTTCCTGTTTTTCCTTTCTTTTCTTTTCTTTTTCTTTTCTTTTCTTTTCTTTTCTTTTCTTTTCTTTTCTTTTCTTTTCTTTTCTTT
>PISW01013607.1:0-25432 GCA_004023785.1 Mungos mungo
GGGTCCAGGCTCTGAGCTACCTGTCAGCACAGAGCTTGACGCGGGGCTCGAACCTACGAACCATGAGATCATGACCTGAGCCGAAGTCTGATGCTTAACCTACTGAGCCACCCAAGCGCCTCTTAAATAGTAATTTTAAACAATAAACAATTTGATACTCTTAGAGAATAATCCATAAAGTTTTAGGATCACTTACTAGTTGTGTGAACTTGGGCAAGTTATTTCACTTTTAAAAGCCTCTGTTACTTCATTGATAAAGTGGGGATATTAACAGTCTTATCTTATTGACCTGTGAGCTATGAGAGGGTATATGAAATTATTTAGACTGTCCCTGGTACATTGTGAGCCTTCGCCTGGTAACTCTTATTATTTTAAGTATTACTAGTATGATGAATTCCACAATTAAAGCGAAATTACCAAAGTATTTTAACAGTGAAGTATATATAATACACATCTTAGTTTTATACTCAGAAAAGGTTATTTTAATGAATATTTGAGTTTGTAATTGTTTTTGACTCCCCTTTCAGCTTGATGGTTCAATGTAATTTGATTCTGCACGTATCTGAGCAATTATGCTGTGGCAAGCACTGTGTCAGAACGAGGCTACAGAGATGAGAAAAATTGGGGTGCCTGGGTGGCTCAGTTGGTTAAGTGTCTGACTCTTGATCTGAGCTGAGGTCTTGTTCTCAGGGTCCTCAGGGTCGTGAGTTCAGGATCCTCATTGTGCTGCACACTGGGTGTGGAGCTTATGCACAAAAAAAGGAAAAAAAAAAAAAAAGAAATACTTGCTCTCTGCCACCCAGAGGTTCATGAGTCTTGGCTCTCTATCACCTTCCCAATCTTCTATGCCTCTTTTATGTTAACAGGACCAAAGAGTTAGGAAGGCATACTATACCTAAAAGTGGCGGCCCCAGGAGGACAGGACAGCATTCCACCATGGTCACCAATCCCACAGCACTGGAGAACCTCTGGGGTCCAACGAGGTCCATCAGTGTTTCGAATAATACAGAACTAAACCATCCAAATGCAAATCCAAGGAATCCTGCATACATACAGAACCCAATGTAGCTGGAGGATAAAGGTGCTAGCAGATGACACACTCCATTTGCAATAATAGAAGCAGCAAAAAAATACTGAACTCGAGGTCTTACCCACTTGGTGTTGGCTACAAGTCCCATAGAAGGTCTGGCTACTATGTCGACAAAAGCCAGAATGGAAAGAAGGAAGGCAGACTTCTCACTAGAGTAATGTTGACTCTTGGCATAACTATTAAGAAAGACCAAAGGAGTAGCCAGCCCAAAAGCCATCACCACATTCCCAGAGAGGTACAGTAGAAAGCCTCTGTGGGTAAACAGGGATAAATCCATAACTTTGTTAACTCTTTGAAAAACTGATTGTTTCTCCTCTTTGGTGTTTCTGCCACTAGAATCTGTACTTGCATCATTTGTCCCCATTTTTCCATCAGCTTTTCCAGTGTCCTGAAGGGATTCTTTAGACCTATCCTTCCCTGCGTTGGTTGGTGGGGGCCCTATTGGTCGCATCAGGGCTCCAGCCACACAGCAGTTTAGTAGGAGGCCCCCAAGGATTAGGAAGCTTCCTCTCCAGCCAAAGATACCGAAGAAAGCCTGATTGAGGGGGGCCAGAGTAGAGAGGAACACAGGGCTGCCTGCCATGGCCAGTCCATTTGCCAACGGTCGCCTCTTGTAGAAATACTTGCCAATCATGGTCAGAGCCGGATTCAAGTTGAAGGCAAGCCCAAGACCTGGGGAGGGGAAGAAAAGAATTACATACCAGAATAAATGTCAGAAACATATTTGTTATTGATCAGCTAGACAAAATGAATGGCAGGAAGTCAAAATCACCCTTGTAAGAGAAGGGATTATAACTAGTAGATCATTACGTGGGCTGCTATTGAATAAATACAGATATAAAGTCTCTTTATGCAGCAAATACTAGATTTATAATATAACATTAAAATCATTCTTTTGATGTTAGCAACAAAAAGAATAATAAACATAGACTCCTTTATTCAATTTCATAATTTAGGGAATTGAAAACAAAAGGAGAGAGGATAAATCTCATAAGCCAGGAAGGGAGATGGAAATGGAGGGGCTGAGATCTGGAAAAGAAGAAAGAGGGAGAGGCGAAAAGAGAGAGAAAATATTTTGGGACAGTTAAACACAACATTGTGAAGATGCTAATACACCTTAGTAAATCCATTAATTTAATGTAATTTCAATGAGAATGCCAATGTATTCGATTTTTCAGATGAGGTCAGATGACTGTAAAATACACCTGGAGAACAAATGCACTAGAAGCACTCAAAAAGGATAAATAACTTGGTGGACCCACACTAACAGATATGTAAATATTTGCTACAGTTCCAGCTGAAGTAATTAGAACCGTGTGCACTCATTTGGAAGGAAAAACTGATCAGTGAAATTGGGCAAAAGGTCCAGAAACAGAACGAAAAGATACATTTAAATAAATAGGGAAGAGTGGATTTTTCAACCAACGGAGCTAACACAAGAATCCCAATAACCGACTAAGTGGTCTCCCATTCTTGCTCCCTTCCCGGGTAAACCAGACTAGAACGCCACCCATCAGTCTCCCTGCTGACTGCCGTCCACAGCTCTTCACCCTGGGTTAGGAAGCACCATGATTTGGCCCTTACCTATATCCCTACCCGGATCTTGGTGTATTCTCAGACGTGCTGAGGGCATCTGTTCCTCTAGATTTTCACAAACCTGGCTCCTGCTTAGTCATTTATATCTCAGCTCCCTTTAGGGGTCACTCAACCCTTCATCAAAGTTCTGTTTTAAGTTTTTGCAAACCACTTCTCCTGAGCTAATATGTATTTATCTATTCATTTATTTCTTGGTCTGTTTACTGTCTGCTTCCCTCCCCTACAGGGCAGGAACCTTGTCTGTCATGTTGACTCTATTTTCACAGAGCTTGGAGCCAGTCCCTGACATATAAATAGGGACTTCAATAAATATTTATTGAATGAATTAATAAATGAAGTAATGAACAGGCTGAATAGCAAAGTGAGAACAAATAAAGTTCTGTTCCTTCCTTATATTATTCACATGCTCTAGATGGATTAAAATATTTAAATGTTTAAAATGTTAATGAATGTAGTTAAAGTACAGATCCAAAAAGATAATTCTTGCTATTGGTATTATCTCACATCCTGCGGTGGGACTGTACATTATTACAAGCTTCCTAAAAGAATATTTGGCCAGTCACATCAAAAACCTTTCTCCCCAGTAATTCCATTTCTAAAATGTGTCCTATGGAAATTATCATGTTCGCAAAGATGTATAGAAAAGCCCTATCAAGCTTCCCTTTTTCGGCCATCACTGGAGCTGCAGAGCGGCCACCATGAAGTTCAATCCGTTTGTGACCTCTGACCGGGGCAAGAACCTCAAAAGGCACTTCAATGCCCCTTCCCACATTTGCAGGAAGATTATGTCGTCCCCTCTTTCCAAGGAGCGATGGCAGAAGTACAACATCTGGTCCATGCCCATCCGGAAGGACGACGAAGTACAGGTCGTGCGGGGACACTACAAAGGTCAGCAAATCAGCAAAGTAGTCCGGGTCTACAGGAAGAAATACGTCATCTACATCGAACGGGTACAGCGAGAGAAGGCAAATGGCACCACCGTCCACGTGGGCATCCACCCAGCCAGGTGGTTATCACTAGACTAAAGCTGGACAAGGACCGCAAAAACATCCTCGAATGCAAAGCCAAATCTCGCCAAGTAGGAAAGGAAAAGGGCAAATACTAGTTAGAAACAGTGGAGAAGATGCAGGAATAAAGTAATCTTACGACATGAAATGAAAACTGTTAAAATGATAAAAAAAAGAAAAGAAAAGCCCTATCATATAAATATTGTTTATTAATAGTGAAAAATATAAGCAAGCTAAAGTTTTTCACTTCGAGAATGGTGAAATAAACGATGGCACATCCATCCAATGGAAAATAGTAGCTGCTACAGTATATTTACTGAAATGGGGGACTATGTACATAATGCATTATTATGTAAAAAAAGCCTGGTTACAAACATTACACATAATTTCATCCCCTTTATTTCCTAAGAAAAGTATATGTGTATGGATAAAAGTACTAGCATCAAAATATTAATGGTTTTCTCTGAATTATAGAGTAATAGGTGATCTATATTCTTTATCCTTAATAGTTTCATTTTCCAAATGTAGCTATTAAGAAAGCGGGAGGGGACGTTTTCTCATGTGTGTCCTTAAGCCCTTGAAAATGTATTTGGATTCTCAACCAGAAAATTCTTGCTTTGTATCTGACACTTTCTCTTACTCTAATTTGAGCCAACTTCTTCTTGGGTGGAAGGATAATGAGTGGGAATAGCTGATGACCGCCATTTCATCAGCCTGCCACACCCTCTTTACCTGTCACCACTGTTTCTTAGGCTTGGGAACAAAAAGGAAGAAAGAAAAACTTGCATTAAAAAATAATGACCCAATGGCTCAGTCAGTTAAGCGTCTGACTCTTGATATAGGTAATGATCTCACAGTTGTGAGTTTGAGCCCCATAACAGTCTCTGCACTGACAGCAGATAGCTGATAGAGCAGAGCCTGCTTGAGATTCTCTCTCTCTGTCCCCCATCCTGCTTACATTCTGTTTCTCTTAAAATAAATAAATCAACTTTTTAAAAAAACCACCCAAAGTGCCAGAACTTTCTTTAAAGTCATGTTTCTCTGGTAATATGAAATTAATATATCTATAGCTCTTTAAAATGGTAATCCATTTTTCTAAGAACTTTCATTTCTCAAAAGAATTGGCAGATGAATACTACAAATAATCCACATAAAAATTAGCGCTTCAAAATACATCAGTAGCAACTCACCTCCAATGAATCCAATGTATAAGTAAAGTTCCTGTATGGTGTTGGAGAAAGCAGCTGCAATCAAGCCACAGCCTGACAAGCAGCCACCAGCAATCATGGTTGGACGGCTGCCATATTTATTCACCAGGACACTGCTGATCGGACCTGGGAGAGACCGAATCACTTATAACATAGGGGAGAAGCCCCCCACATCCACACCTGCACAAAGCATTACTGACACGATAGGATGCCAAGACGAAAGTACCCCACCCCACAGAATAACAGGTGAAACAGAAGACCCTGGGAAGAAATAATGCTTTCTACTTTATTTTTAATTTTTTAAATTTTAAAAATTTTTATTTTTTAATGTTTTATTTATTTTTGAGAGAGAGAGACAGCATGAGCAGGGGAGGGTCAGAGAGAGAGGGAGACACAGAATCGGAAGACAGGCTCCAAACTCCGAGTTAACTGTTAGTACAGAGCCCAACGTAGGGCTCGAACCCATGAACCATTAGATCATGACCTGAGCCAAAGCCGGACGCTCAACCAACTGAGCCACCCAGGTGCCCCAGTGCTTTCTATTTTATACCAGAGTAACAGGTTCGTGTAATGGGGAAAATCTAGCATTGATTGTACGTCTTCTGTACACTTACAACATAACTGGGTAGATTTTAACTGAAGTATGGAAGACCCAACCTATCTCCTTTAAGACAAAATAGGCTGCAAATTAAGTGTTTATAGGATTCCTCATGTAGCTAGGATATTATTAACATATATGTAGCAAGTTTGCTCTGTTTCTAATTTTTCAGATGATTATCTGGAGCAAGTGCACATGAATGTGATGAGATGTGTGAGCAGGCCTGATCAAACTTCTGACTTTAGAGCATATTTTCGAATTAGCTAAAAGGTACTTTGTTTCTCCTAGAAAACAACAAAACCAAAACAGAACTACAAGACAGGAATGCCTACCATCACCACTTTTCTTCAACATTATACTGGAGGTCCGAGCTGGCGCAGTTGGGGGGGGGTGGGGGAGGTGCAAGGAAAGGAAGAAACCAAACTATCAGTATTTGCAAAAGATATGTTAGTCTATCTTAAATTTTTGAAAAAAATATTATCGATAAACTACTGGAGGTATTAAGGGTTTAGCAAGGATATATGATTAAAATGTAAAACATCAGTTGGCTTTCCATATGCCAGCAACCACACATAATCATTTTTAACGAAAGTCCTCCTTCATAATGATATCTGTTTTGCGATATACCTGAGCTAACAACTCACAGTTGTATGTAGCCTTTATTGTTAAAGGGAATGAAAAATAGGACTCAAAGCACATAGCTTCAAAAACTAACATTTCAAGCATGGAAAGGCATCAAGAACAAAAAGTATTTAGTATGGAGTTTTTGTCTGCCTTTTGAAAGCTAAAAGATCAGGCCCTCTGGGTACTTACCTCCAGCGTACATGACAGCGAACATAATAGAAGAGATCCATGATACTTCGCTGGGGCTGGCATTAAATATTTCCTCAATTTCTTTGTAAAATACAGAAATAGATTTGCCAAATGCACAAGAGAAGCCAACGGAAATAAAAGCTCCAACAACCACTGCCCAACCCCAGCGTCCATCTGGGGGGCTGGGTCTAACTGCGCCTCCGTTTGATGGTGACATTGTAAGTAAAGAAGAATTCCAAAATGCAGTGCAAACCCAAATACCTAAAGGAGATGAAATTAAAATAGCACATGACAAGTAGGTTAATAAAAAGCACTTTCATAAAATCCCTTAAACTTCTGTTACAAAATAACTGAAAAGATTTTCAATATTACTTGTTACTCTGTGAACACAGTAGAAAAAGTCCAAGAGTTATACTATTGCCCCCAATTTTTATGTGCTTAAAGTTAGTAACTCACTACCGCTTGAACTGTATGCCCAAATCCTTTTCAATCCTTTTCAATAAATGTGTTGCTTTTTCAAATTTATAAACATGTCTGTTTTAATAACAGAGATCAGTAATTTTCCACATTACCAAAGATAACTAAACAACTCACCTGACTTATCTGCATGCAAAATTCACAAATACACACACTTTAAAAGGTTCACAATTTAGTATTTCCTTTATATTTCTCTCCTTTCCCCAAATATATTCCCCAATACTCACCTGGTTTTTATGTTCCTAGAATTTATAGGCTAACTTAAAAGTGTCAGGAAGGGTACACCTTGGTGGCTTAGTCAGTTGACCATCCGATTTTGGCTCAGGTCATGATCTCGAGGCTTGTGAGTTTGAGTCCCGCATCAGATTCGCTGCTGTCAGCCTGTCTGTACAAAGCCCACTTCAGATCCTCTGTCCCCCTCTCTCTGCCCTTCCCTCATTTGTCATTTGTGCTCTTCCCCCAAATAAATAAATATTTTTAAAAAGGTGTCAGGAAGGACATACTAATATCCCATAAAACTCACTAGACACAGGGCAATTTTCTTCCTTCCTTCTTTCCTTCCTTTCTTTCAGTATGCAACATGCAAGGGGTGACAGGGGCAGAGGGAGAGAGGGGGAGAGAGAATCTTAAGCAGGATTCACTCTCAGTGTGGAGCCTGATATGGGGCTCAATCCCACGAACCAGGGATCATGACCTGAACCAAAATCCAGAGTCGGACACTCAACCGACTGAACCACCCAGGCGCCCCAGACATACAGCATTTTTTTACAAAGTTCTTTCCACTTTGGTGCTATTATGAATAATGCTGCTATGAAATTTGTGTACAGGTTTTTGTGTGGACAAGTTTTCAATTCTTTCTGGTATATACTTAGTAAAAATGCTGGTCATATGATAATTCTGTTTAACATTTTGAGAAACTGCCAAACTCTTTTGCAAAGTGGTTGGACCGTTTTACAATTTCACCAGCAATGTATGAAAGTTCCAAGTTTTCTACATCATCACTAACAGTTGTTATGTCTCTTTATGATTTCTAACTATCCTAATGTGTGTGAAGTGGTAACTCATCCTTATTTTGATTTTCATTTCTCTAGGAACTACTGATGCTTAGCCTCTCTCATATGCTTATTGGCCATTTGTATACCTTCTTTAGATATATGTCTTTGGAGAAGTGTCTGCTTTGGAGAAATGCCAATTCAAATTCTTTGACTAAGATCATAATCTTAGCCGAAGTTAAATGCTTGACCAACTGAGCCACCTAGGTGCCCCCTGAATACTGTAGCTTTATACTAAGTTTTATTTATTTTTATTTTATTTTTAAAGTTTATTTTACTTTGAGGGGTGGGGCACAGAGAGAGGGAGAGAGAGCCCCAAGCATGTTCTGTGCCGTCAGTAGAGAGCCAGATGTGAGGCTCGATCCCATGAAATCTGAGATCCTGAGCTGAGTTGAAATCAAGAGTCTGATGCTCAACTGACTGAGCCACCCAGGTGCCCCACTAAGTTTAAAAATGAGGAAGTATAAATTTTTCACTTTTGTTCTTTTCCAAGGTAGTTTTGATGATTCTGAGGTCTTGCATTTCTATGTAAATTTTAGCATCAGTTGTCAATTTCTGCAAAAAAAGAACCCCACAACAACAAAAACTGAGATTTTGAGGACAGTGTTGAATGTAGATTTGGGGAGTAATGCCATCTTATTAATATTAAGCCTTCTGGTCTTCTGATCTAGAACACAGGAAGTTTTTCCATTTATTTAGGACTTCTTTCAGCAATGCTTTGACGATTTCAGTGTACATGTCTTGAACCTCCTTGTTTAAACTTATTCCTGAATATTTTACTATTTTTGATGGTATTGTAAATTAATTGTTTTCTTAATTTTGCTTTTGGATTTTTCATTGGTGGTGTATTGTCATATAATTAGTTTTTGAATATGAATCTTACATCTTGGCAAACTTGTTTAACTCATTCATTACTTCTAATAGATTTATGTGTCAATGTGTATGAATTCTTTAAGGATTTCCTGTTTATAAGATTGTGCCATCTCTGATAGTTTTACATCTTCCCTTACAATTTGAATGTTTTATTTTTTCATTGCATAATTAGCCTGGATGAAACATCTAGTACAATGCTAAACAGAAGCATAAGAGTGGACATCCTTGCCTTATTTCTGACCTTACAGGAAAAGATTTTAGTAGCTCACCATTAAGTACGAGGTTAGCTATGTTTTTTTGTAGACGCCCTTTATCAAGCTTGGGGAGTTTCATTCTATTTCTAACCATTGAGTGTTTTTATCATGAAAGGGTGTTCGAGTATGTCAAATGCATTGTTATAAGTCTATTAAGAAGATTATGTGGTTTTTGGTCTTTATTTCATTAATATGGTTTGGCATACTGTCTGATTTTTTATGTTGATCCACATATGAATTCCCATGTTCATGAGATAAATTCTCAGTTTGTCATGACATATGACCCATTTTATGTGCTGTTGGCTTCAGTTTGATCCTATTTGGTTGAGAATATTTACATGTATATTAGTAAAAGATAGAGGTTTGTAGTTTCCTGGTGGTATCTTTGGTTTTGGTATCAGGATAATAATGAGTTCAAAGAACAAGGTGGGAAATGTTGCCTTCTCTACTATTTTCTGGAAGAGCTTGTAAAAGACTGGTGTTAGTTCTTCTTTAAATGTTTCATAGAATTGAGGCACCTGGGTGGCTCAGTCAGTTAAGCATCTGACTTCAACTCAAGTCATGATCTCAAGGTCTATGAGTTTGAGCCCCGCATCAGGCTCTGGGCTGACAGCCTGGAGCCTGTTTCAGATTCTGTGTCTCCTTCTCTCTCTCTGCCCCTACCCTGCTCATGCTCTGTCTCTCTCTCTCAAGAGTAAAATAAAAACATTAAAACAATTTAAAAAGATGTTTTATAGAATTTACTAGTGAAACCATCTGGGTTTCCAGTTTTCCTTGTGGATTTTTTTTTTTGATGACTACCTCAATCTCTTTAATTACAGTAGGTCTATTCAGATTTATGTGAGTCACTTTGGTAGTTTTTTTAAATATAAATTTGTTAATTCATTTAGGTTCTCTAATTTTTTACTATGTTTGTAGAATTTCTTTATAATCCTTTTTTCTTTTTTAATTTCTGTAATGATATACAAAGAATTTAGTCAACCAGGAGCAATCCTCACAAGACTGACCTCACTTTTAACAGCAATTGTAAATTTGGTAGGGAAAAGGGGGAAGTGTTTCCAAAAACACTCTCAGGTTTGATAATTTAATGGAAGGTCTCACAGAATTCACTAAAAGCTATTATGTTCATGATTTATTACAGGGAAGAAACACAGGATATAATTAATCATAGGAAAAGATGCACAGGGCAGAATCTGGGAGAAGTCCAAAAGTCATGGATAGCATTATGTCTTCCCAGACACAATGTGTGACAATATAGAGTATTACCAACCATGGAAGAACTTGAATTTTTAGTGACCAGAATTTTCAATGGTGCTTGATCACATATTATTCATATGGCTAATCTTTAGGCTCCAGCTTTTCCCATGGGATGGGCTAATACCTTTAGACTCCATTTTCTTTGAAGGTTAGAAACAATACAATATTTGGGCTAAATGTCCCAAGCAAAGATATTCCTATTAGGCAGGACATTTCAGAGATCTAGAGATAATAGCAGAGTAGCCAAGGGCAAAGGCCAGATCTTTCTATGGGTGAGGTTAATTCTTCATTACACATAGTGTACCCTCTTTCATTTCTGATTTTAGTAATTTGAGTCTTCTCTTTTTTTTCTGGGTTTAGCTAAAAGTTTGTCAATTTTCTTGATCTTTTCAAAGAACCATCTTTTGTTTTCATTGATTTTCTCTTGTTGTAATTTCTAATTCACTTATTTTTATCTAATCTTTATTATTGCCTTTATTCTGTTTGCTTTGCATTTAGTTTGCTTTTATTTCAAGTTTCTTAAGATAAAAAGTTGTTATTAAAGATTTTTTTTCACTTTAAACATGGACATATTCAGCTATAAATTTTTTTCTAAGCACAATTTTAGCTATATCCCAGAAGTTTGGGTATTTTGTATTTTTGTTTTCATTCATCTCAGTGTGTTCCATAATTTCCTCTTACAATTTCTTCTTCATTAGTTATTTAGGAATGTGTTCATTTCCACATATTTGCTCAATTCCCCAATTTTTTTTTTCTGTTGTTGAGTTCTAATTTCATTTCATTGTGGTCTGAGAATACATTTATTGAGACATGATTGTGGCCTAAGATATGCTCTATCCTGGAAAAGTTTCCATGAATACTTGAGTGTATATTCAGCTACTGCTGTGTGAAGTGTTCTATGAATGGTTTTTGGTTTACTTGATTTATGGTGTTGCTCAAGTCTTCTATATGCTCCTTGATTTTCTATGTGGTTCTTTTTCTTTTTTATAGTTTATTGTCAAGTTGGTTTCCATAAACTATGTGGTTCTATTGAAGCTCTGTTGAATTGCCAACTATTATTACTGAATTGTTCATTTTTCCATTTAATTCCATCAGTTTTGGTACCATGTGTTTTCGGGGCTCTGTTTTTAGGTTTATATACATTTATAATTGTTATGTCTTTTTGATGGATTGACCATTTTATCATCATAAGATATCCTT
Organism: Mungos mungo; assembly: GCA_004023785.1. Classification (NCBI taxonomy): domain Eukaryota; kingdom Metazoa; phylum Chordata; class Mammalia; order Carnivora; family Herpestidae; genus Mungos; species Mungos mungo. The sequence goes on from PISW01013607.1 coordinate 11,426, forward strand.
AGTTTTGTGTAGTAGCAATTTTTGTCTTAAAGTGTATTTTGCCTGATTTTTAAAAATGTTTACTTAGGGGCACCTGGGTGGCTCAGTCAGCTGAGCATCTGACTTCAGCTCAGGTCATGGTTTCACGGTTTGTGGGTTTGATCCCTGTGTTAGGCTCGGTGCTGACAGCTAGCTCAGAGCCTGGAGGCTGCTTCAGATTCTGTATCTTCTTTTCTCTCTGGCCCTCCCCTGCTCATGCTGTCTCTCTGTCTCTGTCTCTGTCTCTGTGTCTCTCTCTCTCAAAAATAAGTAATACATTAAAAAATGAAAAAAAAATTTACTTGTTTATTTTTGAGAGAAAGCAAGTGTGGGGAGGGGCAGAAAGAGAAAAAGAGAGAGAGAATCCCAAGCAGCCTCAGCACTGTCAGCACAGAGCCTGGCATGGGGCATGAACTCACGAACTGTCAGATCATGACCTAAGCCAAAATCAAGAGTCGGATGCTCAATCAGCTGACCACCCAGGTGCCCAGATTTTGCCTGATATTCTTATAGCCATTCCTGTTTTATTTGGTTACTATTTACATGACATATCTTTTTTTTTTCCAGCTGTTTACTTTAAACCTGCCTGTGTCTTTGAATCTAAAGTGTGTCTCTTCTAGACAGCACATAGTTGGATCATTAAAAAAAATCAATTCTGCCCATTTACAATTGCCCCCCAAATAATAAAATACCTAAGAATAAACATAACGATGGAGGTGAAAGACCTGTACTCTGAAAACTATAAAACACTGATGAAAGAAATTAAAGACGACACAAACAAATGAGAAGATATTCCATGCTCATGAATTGGGAGAACAAATATTGTTAAAATGTCAATTTTATCAAAAGCAATCTACAGATTTAATGCAATCCCCATCAAATACCAACAGCATTTCCCACAGAACAAGAACAAATAATCCTAAAATTGTATGGAGCCACAAATGACCCCAAAAGAGCCAAAGTAATCTTGAAAAAGAAAAATAAAACTGGAGGTATCATAATCCCAGATTTCAAGTTATATTACCAAGGTATAGTAATCACAACAGTATAGTAACGGCACAAAAACAGACACATAGATCAATAGATAAGAACAGAAAGCCCAGAAATAAGCCCATGATTATATGGTCAAATAATCTTTGACAAAGGAGGCAAGAATATGCAATGGGAAAAAGACAGTCTCTTCAACAAATGATGTTGGGAAAACTGGACAGCTACCTGCAAAAGAATGCAACTGTACCAATTTCTTATACCATACACAAACATAAACTCAAAATGAACTGAAGACCTAAATGTGAGCCCTGAAAATGTAAAAATCCTAGACGAGAGCACAGGCAGTAATTTCTCTGACATCAGCCAACATTTTTCTAGTTATGTCTTCTGAGGCAAAAGAAACAAAACAAAAATAAACTATTGGGACTACGTCAAAATAAAAAGCTTCCGCACAGTGAAAGAAATAATCAATGAAACAAAAAGACAACCTAATGAATGGGAGAAGGTATTTGCAAATGACATCTGATAAAGGGTTAGTATCCAAAATATACAAAGAACTTATACAACTCAACATAAAAAAAAAAAAAACCCAACAAAATAATCCAATTGAAAAATGGGCAGAAGAGGTGAACAGACATTTCTCCAAAGAAAACAGACAGATGGACAACAGAAACAAAGAAGATATCCAACATCACTAATCATCAGGAAATGCAAATAAGCCACAATGAAATATTACCTCCTATCTGTCAGAATAGTTACAATAAAAAACACAAGAAACAAGTGTTGGTGAGGATGTGGAGAAAAAAGAACCCTCATGCACTGTTGGTAGGAATGCAAACTGGTGCCGCCACTGTGGAAAACAGTATGGGGTTTTCTCAAAAAATTAAAAATAGAATCACCATATGATCCAGTAATTCCACTATTTGGCATTTACCCAAAGAATATAAAAACACTAATTTAAAAAGATATATTCCCCACCCCTATGTTTATTGCAATATTATGTACAATAGAAAAATTATTGAAGCAACCCAACTGTCCATGAATAGATGAATGGTTAAAGATGTGTATATATATTTATACCCACACATACACAATGGACTATTACTCAGCCACAAAAAAAAAAAAATCCTGCCATTTGCAACAATATGAATAGATCTACAGGGTGTAATGCTAAATCAAATAAGGGGCACCTGGGTGCTCAGTCAGTTAAGTGTCCAACTTCAGTCAGGTCATGATCTCAGTTTGTGGGTTCAAGTGCTACACCGGGCTCTGTGCTGTTAGCACAGAGCCCACCTCAGACCCTCTTTCTCCCTCTTTCTCTGCTCCTTGCCCCTTCTCCACTCATGCACATATGTGCACATGCTCTCTCTTGCAAAAATAAATAAACATTAAAAAAAAAAAGGATGAAATCCTGCCATTTGCAACAATCTGGATACATCTACAGGGTATGATGCTAAGTGAAATAAGTCAGTCAGAGAAAGGCAAATACCATACGATCTCACTCATATGTGGAAGTTAACAAAACAAATTAACAAAGAGAAAGAGACAAACAAAAAAACAGATTCTTAAATATAGAGAACAAACTGGTGGCTACCAAAGGCAAGGTGGGTGAGGGGATGGGTGATATAGGAGATTAAGAATACACTTATTGTGATGAGCAGAGTAATGTGTAGAATTGTCAAATCACCATATTGTACACCTGGAATAATAAAACACTGTATGTCAATCATACTAAATTTAAAAAATGTCTATTTATTTTGGAGAGAGAGGTGGGGCAGAGAGAGAGAGAGGGAGACACAGAATCTGAAGCAGGCTCCAGGCTCTGAGCTGTCAGCACAGAGCCCAATGTGGGGCTCCAACCCACAAGCTCTAAGATTACCTGAACCATAACCAAGTTGGACACTTAACTGACTTAACCACCCAGTCACTCCAAACATACTGATTTTTAAAAAAAAATATGGAGTATACAGTCAAAATGTATGGAAAAAAATGTATTAGAAATTTGCTATTCAGTTAGTTAATAAAAATACTATGTTGGTTTCTTCCCCCAGGGGGAAAATCAATTATGGCAACCACCGCCTTTTGATGGGAGTTTTTAAATTTATTTATATTTAATGTAATTACTGATAGGCTAGGATTTAAGTCTGCCATTTTCCTATTTGTTTTCTCTATGTCTCATGTCGATTTTGTTTCTCTATTTCTCCATCACTGCCTTCTTTTGTGTTAAATAGATATTTTAGGGGTGCCCCTTTAATTACCTTGTTTACTTCATGCTATTCTGTTAGTGGTTGTTGTGTGTATTGCAATTAATATCTTAATTTAAAACAATCTAGTATGGATTAATACCAATTTAATTGCAATAGTGTACAAAAACGGTGCTCCTGTTCACCCTCCCCCCATTTTTACAGCATTATTGCCATACAAATTACATCTTTATATATCATAAGGCCTTAAACAGTTTTATAATCATTGCTTTATATAGTTGTCTTTTTTTAAAAAACATTTTTATTTACTGTTGCAAGATGGAGACAGACAGAGTGTGAGCAGGGGAGGGAGAGGGCCGAGGGAGAGGGCAACACAGAATCTGAAGCAGGTTCCAGGCTCCAATCCGTCAGCACAGAGCCTGACCTGGGGCTCGAAGCCACAAACAGTGAGATCACAATGAGAGCCGAAGTTGGCCCTCAACCAACTGAGTCACCCAGGTGCCCCTATATAGTTGTCTTTCAAACCAGGTAAGAGAAAGTTACAAACATTTATATTGCCTTTTATATTTAGTTATTTAGTTTACAGGCATTCTGGATTTCTTCATGTGCACTTGAGTTACTGTCTATTGTTCTTTCAATGCAACCTGAAAGACATTTTTTGTAGTGCAGGATGGCTGTCAATGATTTCTCTGAGTTTTTATCTGGGAATGATTTACCCTTTCCTTCATTTTGAAGAACAGTTTTGCTAGATATAGAATTCTTCGTTGACAAGCCTTTGTCCTTCAGCACTTTGAATATTCCATCCCATTGCCTTATGGCGTCCATGGTTTCTAACACAAAACTAGCTATTAATCTTACTAGAAATCATTTGAGATGAGTTGCTTCTCTCTTGCTACTTTCAAGATTCTTTGTCTTTGACTTTCAGAAGATTATAATGGGTCTCTTTGTGGATCTCTGAGTTTATCCTGTTAGAAGAGTTTGCAGAGCTTTTTAGATGTGTGATGTTTTTCATCAAATTTGCAATTTTTGGCCATTATTTCTTCGAATGTTTTTCTGCTCCTTTTTTTCCTCTTCTGAGGTTCCTATTATGCATATGTTTATACAGTCATGTTTCATAGGTCTCTGGGGGCTCTTTTCATTTTTCTTCATTCTTTTTTCTCTCTTTTCTTTGAGTTGATAACTTCAATTGACCTATGTTCAGGTTTCCTGAATCTTTCTTCTGCCAGTTTAAGTCTGCTTTTGGGGCCCTTTCTTGAAGTATTTCATTCAGTTATTATACTTTTCAGTTCTAAAACTTCCATTTGGTTCTTTTTTTTTTAATTGTCTCTATTTGGTAAAACATTGTTCTCAATGTCTTTAGCCATGGTTTTCTGTAATTATTTGAACATCTTTATAACTTTGCTTAGTAAGTCCAACATCGGGGCTTCCTCAGGGATAGTTTCTACTGAATCTTCCTGTGTATAGACCATTCTTCCTGTTTCTTTGTGTGTTGCATATTTTTGTTGTTGTTTTTGATAACAAGGCATTTTAAATAACATCTTGCAGCTGTGGGAATCAGATTCCTTCCCTCCCATGGGTTAGTTGGTATTGCTATTTGTGGTTTGTGTTGCTGCTGCTATCGCCTTTTTTAAAAGAACTTCCTGAACAAAGTATGTTAACTTTGCTGTTGCTGTTTTGCTTTGCCATATGTGGCCACTAAAATCTCTGCTCGATTAGCTTAGTGTTAAGTCAACAGTTGGAGAAAGACTTCCCTAAATACCCTGAATCAGGATATCTCCCACGCACTGCAAAGGGCATTGTGTGTGTGGTTGCAGCATGTTTTCAACTCTCTAGCAGGCAGCCTACATCTCTACCTTAGTCTTCAGTTCCTGCTCAACAGAGCTTCATGGTCAGAGGTAGGAAATTCAGACCGTCTCAGGTCCTTCCAAAGCATGGGACTGGTCTTGTACATATGCATGACCTTCTGGAGTCCCAGGATTATACCAGAGCTTTCCAAAAATTCCCTATGGACATCTTATTCCCAAGATTTTCCTTTTAAGTATTTGGTTGGCTTTTTGCTTGCCCCAATTGTTTTTCCAACTCAGGCAGCTGAAATGTTAAATAATTGCCTCTGGTTGTTTTCAACAAATGTCCTGAAGGAAAGGTTGTTCACACTAAGAAAGCTCTGAATTAGATCAAATAAAGAAAAGCCCCAGGGGAGGTAAGGAAGGGAGGTTAAAAGGGAACTGCCAAACATGTTAAATAATGACAATTCTCAGAAAATAAGGCCCTTTAAAGGGTACCAAACATGTTCTGCCCCACCAGGGGCTACTAGATGGCTAGTGTTCACAGCTTCTGTGATTGAGAGGTTATTTGTTTTTATTTATTACATTTATTTATTATTGACAGAGACAGAGCTTCAATGGGGGAGGGTCAGAGAGAGGAGGAGACACGGAATCTGAAGCAGGCTCCAGACTCTGAGTTGTCAGCACAGAGCCTGATGCGGGGCCCGAACCCACGAACCCTGAGATCATGACCTAAGCTGAAGTCAGACGCTCAACCAACTGAGCCACTCAGGCGCCCCAGGTTGCTTTTTTTTTAAATCATTTTTATAGACTTGGTAAGAGAAGGATGGGAATAGGTCATGTTTAAACACCAAAAATCTCGCTGTTCTTAGATTCAGCTATTTTCTTGTATACAGTTTCATTGGGTTATTATAAGCCTTTGGTTAATTTTGAATTCTGAGAAGTTGATTTTAGTAATTTTTGCCAGTTTCTCATTGCTTATATGAAAGAACAGATTTTCAGAGGGCTCACTCCAGAAGTACCACCACCATTGATTTTTGGATATTGCTCTTTAATTTGAAAAATTTGCAAACATTTTATTTTTTTAATGATTAGTATATTCTTTAAGGCTTTCTACATTGACAATCATGTTATGTGAGATTATTATAGCTTGGTTTCCTGACACTTTTTCCCCCTTTTTTGTGCTGGGCTCACTATCCAGTACAATGTTAGATACAAATATTGGTGTATTAGTTTGCTAAGGCTGCTGTAACAAAATACCATAGACTAAGTGGCTTAAACAACAGAAATTTATTTTATTACAGCTCTGGGGGGTAGACATCCAAGATCAAGATGTTGTCAGCAGGTTTGGTTTCTTCTGAGGCCTCTGTTCTTGGTGAATACATGGCTGCCCTGTTACTCTGTATTCACACTGTTCTGTGTGTGCAAGATCTGATGTCTCCTTTTTTTTATAAGGATACTAGTAACAGTGGATTAGGGCCTACCCATGTAGTATCATTCTACCTTAAGTGACTCGAAAGGCTCTATCTTCAAATACAGTCATATTCTGAGGTACTAGGGGTTAGGACTTCCAACACATGAATTTTGAGGTGACATAATTCAGTCCTTAGTAGTTGGCATTCTTGTTTGTGATTTTAAAGGTAATGTTTCATCATCCTGAAAAATATTTACTCTAGAGTTTTATCTCACAGTTTATGAGTTCGAGTTCCACAGTGGGTGAGCATGAGCCCCACTTTGGGTAAAACAAAAATCTCAGGTGAGCCCCACTTCTTTCTCTCTCTGCCCCTTGTGAGATTTTCTCTTTCTGCCTCTCACGCACTTGTGGCCTCTAAATAAAGTATTTTAAATTCAGTGGCCACTGAATTATTTAAAAAATGCCTTCACATTTATGTGTAAAAATAGTTAATAACACTTATAAATTTTTGTTTTTATGTTATTTTTAAGAGACAGAGAGAGACAGCACAAACAGGGGAGGGTCAGAGAGAGAGTGAGACACAGAATCTGAAGCAGCCTCCAGGCTCTGAGCTGTCAGCACAGCGCCCGATGTGGGGCTCGAACCCACAAACCACGAGATCATGACCTGAGCCGAAGCTGGATGCTTAATCAACTGAGCCACCCTGGCACCCAACATTTATAAATTTTTAGTTTATTTATTTTGAGAGAGAAAGGGAGCACATGAGCAGGGGGAAGGGCAGAGAGAGAGAAGAGAGAATCAAAGCAAGCTCCGTGCTTTTAGTGCAGAGCCCAATGCAGGGCTTGATCTCATGAACCATGAGATCAAGACCTGAGCAGAAATCAAGAGTTGGACACTTAACCAACTGAGCTACCCAGGTGCCCCAGTACTTCTCTTTTAAAAGGATGGTCATCCACAATATCCAGAAAGTGCTTTATCTAATATAGATTGTCAATTAAAAATACAAGATATGAAAAATTTTCCCACAGAACTAGTTATTCTCCCTAATATGTATATGTGTACAGATATCTAGGAAATGTTACCTTATTTTGTAATCTCATTTAAACACACACACACACACACACACACAAACACCAACGCACATATAAGGCCGATGTTATCACAGAAAGCAAGAGTTTTGGGCAACCTTTTCACATTGCTTCTGTTCCTCCAGGATTTGAGACTTCTTCCACAGTGTTCCTTGAAAGGCTCTGGCCTTGCCCCATGCTTTCCCAGGGCCTCCTGGCCAAGGAAATAGAACTGAGATATGACCAGGGCCTGGAAGTTCCACCAACCAGATTGCTTTAAGTCCTCTAAAGTGATTTGGGGCAAATGGCCCAGACATCTCCTCCTAACATTTAGAACTTTCCAAGTAGCTGCTATAGACCCAAAATTAAAGGAATCAAATCTGAACAGGAGGCCACTATTGTTCTAGGGTTTGATAGCAATTACAGAGTCATCTCCTTCAGAGATTTCCTCCAATTATTTTGACTGTTCATCAGAATGGGTAAGATTATGCCATGAAATTATTAGAAATACAATTTTCCACATATATCCATTCACTGATGCAACCAAAGATAAGTGAACATCCTTGAAAGAATACAGAACATATTGTCTATTTCCCAATAAAAGAGATATGGTTGGGGTATGAGTCATTTCAGTTTCCCCAATGCCACTGGGCCTTGATTTCCCAAAGCATAATTCATCCTTGATAAAGGCATTGGTTGGTTCTGATGCAAGAACTTGGTCCCCAGCTAGGTTTCTGTTTTTACTCTGGAAAATAGTGTTGCATCCCGTAATATCCTTTGCCTCAAGTCTTTTTGGATAGAGATACTGAATTTTCTTTCACAACTATAATCTTTTATAAGATTCACATTTGGCATGAAGCCGAAAAACAAGCAAAATACTGAATGATATAATGTCTTAATTTGTGCCACTTTGTTCTCTTAACCTAACATCCTAAATTTACTTTGAAGGGAAGTAGGTGTATATACAAGTGACTTCCATGTCTGTGATCTTCAACTGTTTTGTCCCAAAAAGAACTTTGGAAAATATGTACCCTTTACACCTTGACTACTAAAATGGGTAAGTTTAATAGCTGCAAATAATGTAGTTTCTGGAATATTATACATTGTGTTATATGTGCTTTAAATATATCATTGTTAAAACCTTGGCACTTGGTTCATTTCATTTATGAAAAACAGCCACTCAATAACCTAACTGGCCAGTCCTCATCATCAGAAAAGATCTGACCTCATTTGAATTCAAAACAGTGAGTCGTTAAACATTCCTGTTACAAGCTACTCTCAAGTTCTAAGATTCATAGAAGACAATCAGCAGAGGCAGAAGTCTGCGTCTGGGTGAAATATGGGCCTGCCTCCTTCAATATTTTGCTCTCTAGGGCTATGCATTTTGGATTTTTCCCTTTGTTTGGATTGTTCTCGAAAGATTTTTATACCCTGGGGCAGTACACCTGAGTATGAAGTAGTGATGTCTCTGGTACCTTTATTTCTTGCTACGTTTCCCTCATAGAGTCCCTCTTAAGATTTCTTGTAGGGCTGATTTGGTGGTGATGAATTCTCTCAACTTTTGTTTATTTGGGAAAACCTTTATCTCTCGTTCTATTTTGAATGACAGGCTTGCTGGATAAAGAATTATTGGTTGCATATTCTTCCTGTTCACCACATTGAAGATTTCTTGCCATTCCTTTCTGGCCTGACAAGTTTCAGTAGATAGGTCTGTAACCACTCTGATAGGTTTCCCTTTGTATGTTAAAGCCCTTTTCTCCCTAGCTACCAAAGTAATATTGAAGAAGAAAACCAAAACGGGAGGCATCACAATCCCAGACTTTAGCCTCTACGACAAAGCTGTCATCATCAAGACAGTATGATATTGGCACAAAAACAGACACATGGACCAATGGAATAGAATAGAGAACCCAGAACTGGACCCACGAGTAGATGGCCAATTAATCTTTGACAAAGCAGGAAAGAGTGTCCAATGGAAAAAAGACAGCCTCTTCAACAGGTGGTGTTGGGAGAGCTGGACAGCAACATGTAGAAAAATGAAATTAGACTTTCTTACATCATTCACAAAAATAAACTCAAAATGGATAAAGGATCTGAATGTGAGACAGGAAACCATAAAAACCCTAGAGGAGAAAGCAGGAAATAGCCTCCTAGACCTCAATCGCAGCAATTTCCTCCTTGACACATCCCCAGAGGAAAGGGAATCAAGAACAAAGATGAACTATGGGACCTCATCAAGATAAAAAGCTTCTGCAATGCAAAGGAAACAATCAAAAAAACTAACAAGTAACCCACAGAATGGGAAAAGATAGTGGCAAATGTCATATTATATAAAGGGATAGTACCCAAAATCTACAAGGAGCTCACTAAACTCCATACACGAAAAATGAATAATCCAGTGAAGAAATGGGCAGAAGACCTGAATAGACACTTCTCCAAAGAGGACATCCAGATGGCCAACAGGCACATGAAACGATGCTCAGCGTCACTCATCATCAGGGAAATACAAATCAAAACCACACTGAGATACCACCTCACACCTGTCAGAGTGTCTAAAATGAACAAATCAAGAGAATATAGATGCTGGCGAGGATGTGGAGAAATGGGCACCCTCCCACACTGTTGGTGGGAATGTCAATTGGTGCAGCCGCTCTGGAAAACAGTGTGGAGGCTCCTCAAAAAACTATCAATAGAACTCCCCTATGACCCAGCAATAGCCCTGCTAGGGATTTACCCAAGGGATACAGAAGTGCTGATGGATGGGGGCACATGTACCCCAATGTTCATAGTGGCACTTTCTACAATAGCCAAATCATGGAAACTAAATGTCCATCACCTGATGAGTGGATCAAGAAGATGTGGTATGTGTATACAATGGAATACTACATGGCAATGAGGAAGAATGAAATCTGGCCATTTGTAGCAAAGTGGATGGACCTCGAGGGTGTCATGCTAAGTGAAATAAGTCAGGCAGAGAAGGACAGATACCATATGTTTGCACTTATAGCTCTAACAGGACAAACCTAACAGAGGACCATGGGGAGGGGAAGAGAGCTGGGGAGAGTGAGGGACACAAATCATGAGAGACTACTGAATACTGAAAATGAACTGTGGACTGAAGTGGGAGAGGGAGGAAGGGAAGGGAGTGATGGTCATGGTGGGGGGCACTTGTGGGGAGAAGCACTGGGTGTTATATGGAAACCAATTTGACAATAATCTATTATAAAAAAAGGAAAACAAATAAATTTACATAGGCAGTCACAATAGATCTGTCTCATACAAGAAGGTTCACTTGGAACAGCTAATATAACGCATTCTGGATGTGATTAAAGTTTTAGTTGCCAGTTATGATTTCTCACCATTTGTTGTTAAAAAGTCACAGTTTTTGGTCACTAAGAACTGATTCATCACAGTTTTAATAGTAACATTGTCTTATATTAAAAACTTTACTCCAGGGTCATAATTATATTTAAAACTGCAAGTGTCTTAGATTCAGAAAGAAAAAGAAAGTGAATAAATTGGAAAATCCAAAGGAAAAATTATGGATTAAAACATTCACAACCCAGACATGAACTCAACACAATTCTGCCAGATTAACAAATTCCTGTCTTTGTTATCTGAAATTTATTTTGGCATGACTTCTAAATACAGATCCACCCCCCCCACCCCCCATATTAAAAAGGACATTAGACTCTCAATAGTGGATAAAAGGGAAGGTAGAGACTGTGTCCTTCAGTCTTTTACACTATACAGGAGATTTTTGCTTAGAATTCCAGATTACAATTTAGAATACAATCTACAAACACTATTTTCTAAGCAATGCCAAGTAGACTCTCCAGGTCAAAACCTAAATATACTATTTTAATTAATATACGATGAATTTTCTCCCAGAATTTGAAGCAGAAATATACTGGCTCTTTTAAAATAACAAGTAAGTAGTTAGAGTTATGGTCATCTACATTACTCCTTTTGAATAGAAATGCTTGTATATACTGCTGCTGGGAACCACACTTCACGCAGTTCTTTTGATGCTAAGTTGGGAAAATGCATCACAAAGAGGAAGTCAGCATAAGTTGTTATTCTTTTTCTTTGAAAAAAAAAAAAAAAAGCTGAACTACCCATAGAAAGATGTAACACTATAATTAGCTTAATAGTTTTTAGAAATAGTTATACAGTTTATAGTTCTACAAAAAAAATAAATCATAGGTTTTGGTAACTAAAGACCACAAGCTAAAATTTTATTTCAAAGTTTTATTCATTACTCTGAAAGTTCTCATTTCAAATTTGAGACCCTTAGATTTGTCTCCTTCTAGTTCATTCTTGTACACATACTTCTTTAATATTCCATGAATGAGGCTGGATATCATTATTACTGCTACATCGGAGCGGTTACTTCAAAGAAGGAATAGTTATTTTGTTTCTGTAGAGGGCCTAAACATCCACAAAACACTCAGTATTGTTTGTCCAGCTAAGCATTACTTACACTAAGTGCAGCTAAATGCTTATTTGCAAAGTTGTTTGAGAGAGCATTTTTGGACACTAAAGAAATATCAGTAAGGAAACTGTGTTACTTCCAAATACAGTTACAGGTTATATATGAATTTTAAAATGCTGACAATATAAGCACGAGAATATACTATCATTAAGATAAAAAATCACTTCCTTTAAAGTATACTTACAATAATTTCAACAATCGATTTCACTTTCCTAAAAAACCAAGAGTAAATTGTTCATCTGCTCCCCTGCCATATTGTTTTCTACAACACAAACTACAAACTATTAGCATGTTCAATCACAACAGAGGGAGGTAAACATGTGCATTTCTTTTTTTAATAAAATTTCTTAATGTTCATTTTTGAGGGTCAGAGAGACAGCATGCAAGCATGGGAGGGGCAGAGAGAGAGGGAGAGGAGGACACAGAATCTGAAGCAGGCTCCAGGTACTGAGCTGTCAGCCCTGAGCCCCATACGGGGATCCAACCCCAGAACCCTGAAAAGGATAAGTTGGATGCTTAGAACAACTGAGCCACCCAGGCGCCTCAAGCATCTGCATTTCCAATTTGCAGGTAGGGTATCCCAAATTTAAGGATCAAAGAACTCCCAAGACGTTACGCAATTGGTATGACTAAGGCTTGCATCTTGCAGTGGGTTACTCCAGATAAGATTTGGGGCTAATGAAACTGATGTGATCTATGGGTCATAGTAATTACCCAAAAGTTGCTCAAGATCTACTGCTCCGTTCCACTATGTGCTATGGGAACTACAAAGATAGTCATTAGTTTAATGAAACTTAAAACAAAGGAGAGAAAGTAAAAATAAATACAACGGGAGGAAAGGTTCTCATAATATAAAAAAATTACAATGGAGAACAGGACCGGCAGGATTTGAGAATAAAAGGGAATTTCTGTGGCTGTGGGCAGAGCAGTCAGAGAATCAAGAACAGAAGAGAATTGTCAGGATAAATTAAAAAAAGAACCAAATACCGGCGCGCCTGGCTGGCTCCGACAGGAGAGCAAGTGATGCTCAGCTAAGAGTAGAGTTCGAGCCCCACCCTGGGTGTGGAGAGCACTAAAAAAAAAAAAAAAAAAAAAAAAAAAAAAAAAAAAAAAAAAAAAAAAAAAAAAAAAAAAAAAAAAAAAAAAAAAAAAAGACCAAATAAAGACTTTAAAGATGGCATGCCACAACGCCAAAAACGAGAAACCTCACTCCCGATCACCTGCCGCTGAGCCACAATCTGGCCAGGAGTGCCAGGAGGCATGAGGTTAGTCAACCCTATTTGATTTTACAGCCCAGGTCACGTTTCTTCCAGAACAAAAGCATTCCCGGTGGAGATGGTCACCACGACCTCGTCCTCTCCCCCGTCGAGGGCCCGCACGCCTGCCCTAACTTGGTCCGAATCTCCTGCTCCCGGGTCCGAGAGCGTCCAGCCCACCGTCTGCCTCCCCCGAGACCCCTGCGCAACCCGCCCCCCACCCCGCCAAAACTCCCGTTCCAGGCGCCCTCCCAGCCGCCAGGGCAGCAGGGGCACCGAGCGGTCCGCGCTGAACGCCCCAGCCGGCCGTTACCGACTAACCGTTATGCGCGGCTCGCGGCGCTCGAGCGTGTGCGTGACGCGGCGGCGCGGGGCGGAGCTCCCCTGGGCCGCACGCGGCTCCCACAACCACGCGGTGGGCGCGCTCCACACGGTGAGGGACTGGGCGCCGCTCTCGTAGCCCGGGCCTAGCCTGCGCGCGGGGGCGGAGCTGGCCCTCCTGGCCGCCGCCCCCCGCCCGCCCCCCCAAGCGCGCCGCCATCTGTCCGGCCCCCACGCCGTAGGGGGTACTGAAGCCCCGTCCGGCCACCAGTCCCCCCGCATCCTCCCGGTGACTTACACGCGTGCAGGACGCCGGCGCCGGCCTCCCGCTCAGCCTCTGGCAGAGAAAAGGGAAAAGCCGCGAAGGACGGATGGGGCGTACCCCCGGGGGCCTGACTCAGGTGTGGGGGGCGACGGGCGCGGGGCAGCCGGGAAGCGACTGGAAGGGGAGGGGCTGC
>PISW01013608.1:0-25418 GCA_004023785.1 Mungos mungo
CTCCTCCTCCTCCTCGGGGGAGTTGATGGCTGACGTGGTGGTTAAAAGGAACTTTGGGGAGGTTACTCGATGACATTTTGACATTGCTGAGACTGGAGGTGACACATCGTTGTGGGAATTAAAATATTTGGGCCAATGATAGCAATAAACATGCCTTAAAAGGAAAAAGAGAAAAAAACCCAGAGGTTTTAAGCCCTCAGTGTTGAATGACGTCTCCCCCTCCAGCTTGGGGAGACAGAGTGTCTGAGACACAAAGATGTTCTTTCAGGTGGGCATTTCTGGCTCGGCTCAGGCGACAATGAGATTCCCCGGGAGCTATGGATGTCACTCCGACACTGCCGTTGGATGAGCATTCCTGGAGTGACAGCCGGGGCTGGACACCCGTCCGGGCGCTCAGAGCACAGTGTCCTCTTGGCTGCTCCCTGCAGGGAGCTTGCAGTTTGGCAAGAAAGAGAACACATGTATTTTAATGACCGTAAGACAAAGTGCAAGGTGGGAGACGCCTCTGAAGGGTGTGTGTGTGTGTGTGTGTGTGTGTACATACATGGGTGTGCATGTGTGTGGTGGGGGGCGGTGGTGCAGGGGTGACTCCGGAAGATTCAGACCAGGCTTAGGAGCATGGGCACAACTTAACCCTCTGATGCCGGGAGAACACAGACCCCCGCCCACAGGAGTTCCCCCAAGCATCGTGGGGTGCAAGTCCAGGGGAAGGGTGGGGAGGGGGTGGGAGGATCTGGGGCCACGCCGCCTGCGTGCCGGGACATCTGACTTCCACAGGATAGGAAGCTGCATCTTGCAGTCGGGCCATGGCTAACGGGAGTGTGGAAGGATGGGAGACAGCAGTGTGGAGAGGGGGCGTGGCCTCGGGCACAGGTGCTGGTCCCTGTGGGCTGTGCCCTCCACACCCAGGCAGCAGCGGCCAGGGCGGCTGCCTGAGCTAGAAGCAGACGTTGTGATCGACCTGGCACCAGGAAGCACACGAAGTACCTTCTGCAGGGAGCCTGGAGTCCAGCAGCCTGGATCTGTGGCCCAGCTCACCGCCTCTGCCAAGATTCTTGACATCTTTAGGCTCCGGTTCCTTATCTGTAAAGTAGAGCAAGTCATCACAGGCACTGGTTGAGTGCACACCCTCTGTCCAGCGGCTGCTTTCAGAGCCTGTGCTGTTAGTTAGGCTTAGATGAGGTCATGTGGATGGGCCCCCCAACAGGGGGTTAGTGTCCTCAGAAGAAACCCCACAGAGACTGAAGTCTCTCCACGCTTGCACAGAGAGGTCACGAGAGCACACGGTGAGATGGCAGCCACCTACCAGTCACGACAGGCCTCAGAATGAGCTCCCTCACTGACACCTTGATCTGGGACTTCCCGTCTCCAGAACCACGAGAAATACATTTCTGTCATGTAAGCCACTCTGTCCATGGCGTTTTGTTACGGCAGTCAGAGCAGACTAGGAGAGGTACCTCATTTAATCCTTAAATCCCCAGATCAGTACCATTAGACCCATTTTCTAGATGAAAAACTGGGGCAAACAGCGTTTCAGTGGCATGGCCTGGGCAGCACAGCTGCACAAGCCCCGGTTCTAACCCTGGCTCGGAACTGCGCCTCCTGGAGGCAGATGACAGCTTGGTTGCCAGGGCTCAGGTCTTTGAGTCTCAAGTCCCTACTCTGTTGCCCATGACGAGTTCCCTTTCCTCAGCTCAACTCAGGATTTTCATCTGTGAAATGAGCAGAATTTGGGAAGGTTGATTATGACAGCGAGACTGAGCGCACGCAAGTGCAGGGTCGCTCTCGGGATCTGAGCCCAGACCATGAATTATACGAGAAAGGCTTGTAACTGCTGATAGATAGGGCTTTGCGGGGTGGATGCTTTCACTAATTATTCTATTATTATTAGCTGCTATATAATGCCTGCTTCAGAAAATGGTATTGTGCCTTCTTAAAAAAGCAAAAATAGAATCACCCTATGAGGGGTGCCCGGAGGGGGCTCAATCTTTTAAGCGTCTGAGTCTTGATTTCAGCTCAGGTCATGATCTCGAGGTTCGTGAGTTTGAGTCCCACATCTTGCTCTGCACTGACTGTGGAACCTACTTAGGGTTCTCTCTCTCTGCCCCTCCCCTCTGTTCTCTCTCTCTCTCTCTCTAAATAAATGTTAAAAAAAAAAGAAGAGTTACCATATGATTCAGCAATTTTAAACTTCTGATATAAATCCAAAAGAATTGAAAGCAGGTACTTGAATGTGGGAGGTACTGGTAAATTCACATTTGCAGCAGTGTTATTGACAATAGCCAAGAGGGAGAAGCAATGCATGTATCAATCAACAGATGGATGGAGAAACAAAATGTGGTATATACATACAATGAGATACTATTTAGCCTTAAAAAGGAAGGAAATTCTGACACACACTGCAACATGAATGAAACGCAAGGACATTTTGCTAAGTGCACTAAGTCAGCACAAAAAGGCAAACACTGTGTAGTAACTGTTACAATTCTCATGGTAAGAACTAGCGGAAACGTGCAGCCAGAGAGGCTGGCATTGGGCCTTTGGAAGACCGTCCCCTCAGCGAGGGCTGTCTGCCCAGACGGGGTTGGGTGAAGATGCCACCGAGGTTTGTCTCCTCAGTAATGGAGGTAACAGGATGCAAAGCCGCCAGCCTGTGGTCCTGCCTGGGCTTCATGTTGGTAAGTGGCTGTGGTGTGACCGCGTGCTCCCAGCCATCTGCCAGCTCTGCTGTTCCAGGCTCACCCCCCATGGCGGCCAGAGAGCTGTGTCAAACGTGACAGTCTGCCAGTGTGCTGTTCGGTTGCTGGAGGTTAGAAAACTTGGCAGTGACACCACTTGCTTTGACAGTGAATGAGATGCTCAGCCTTTTCTGCTTGTTTCTCCCACTGTACAAAGGCTGGGAAAGCTCACTTCATTGGTGTGTGGAGTGATGCCTCCTCTGTGAAGCCCTCCTGGTCTCCCCCCGCCCCCCGCCCCCAGACTCCATGCAGTTCCTCCTCTGTGCCCCCGTTGAACCTTGAACATACCCTACATGGGAACAGAAGTCACCTGTAACTCTAAACTTGGATGGGAGGGTTGGGTCACCGCAGGGCCCCTGGCACACCGTGGTGCAATCACTGTTTGTTCTAGAGAAGAATGAATGAGCAGAAGATCTATGCGCATGCAGGGGAGAAGGGGAGAAGACCCTTGTTCAGCTTTCCCTGCTTCCTTTGGATCTCACTTCCCTTTCCACCTCTCTCCCGACCCCATTCATTGTCAAGTTCGTTTAGTCTCCCCTTAGACTTTCCCTCATGCCTGGAGGAAATAAAACCCAGTTAGAAGTCAGTTCCAATAGGGTAAGAATTGGATTGACATGATTTAATTATGGCCTTTCCCAGAGGCCCTTGTGGGCAACGACTTGATGTCACAGAAGACAGGGAGGTGGGGAACCTTGGTGACTCGGTTGGTTAAGCGTCCGACTCTTGTTTTTGTCTCAGGTTATGATCTCACAGTTTGTGAGTTTGAGCCCCGCATCTGTCAGCACAGAGCCTGTTTGGGATTCTCTCTCTCCCTCTCTCTCTCTGCTCCTTCCCGAATTGCACTCCCTCTCTCTCTCTCAAAATAAATAAAGAAACTTAAAAAAAAAAAAAAGACAGAATGGTCGTTGGCTTCCGAGGGAGCTCCCAGTGTACTCACCTCTGGGATCCCTCGCCCACTGACTCAGGGCCGGCCTGCGTGATGAATAGACTATGGTAGAGTGATGGTGGCTGACTTCCAAGATCAGGTCAGAAAGACAACCGCAGCCTGGGTCCTCGGATCACTTGTTTTGGAGAGATCCAGCTGCCATGGCACGGGGAGGCTCACGTGGGCAGGGACACAGGCCCACACCCACAGCAGCAGCAATTTGCCAGTCATGCGTGAGCTCTTTTAGTGCATCCTCCAGGGGCATCTGGGTGGCTCAGTCGGTTGAGTGTTCGACTTCAGCTCAGGTCAAGATCTCACGGTTTGTGAATTTGAGCCCCATGTCGGGCTCTAGGCTGACAGCTCGGAGCCTGGAGCCTGCTTCGAATTCTGTATCTCTCTCTCTCTCTCTCTCTGTCTGCCCCTCCCCCACTCACGCTCTGTCTTTCTCTCTCAAAAATGAATCCACGTTAAAAAAAATTTCAAACAAAACAACAACAAAAGAAGTACATCTTCCAGCCCAGCCATGTCTTCAAATGATGGCAGCCTTCACTGGTGTCCAACTGCAACCTCATGAAGACCCCTGGGCCAGAAATGCCCACTCAAGCTGCTCCTGAATTCCCAACCCACAGAAATGATTAGAGATCATCAATGGGCATTGGTGTTTAAGTCTCTCAAGTTTTGGGGTGACTTGTTATGCAGCATTAGCTAATTAATACACATAGGACTCAAAGGTCAGACATCAAGACCCTTCCTATAATTGAACTCCCCACTCCTGCAGTGCGGTCTGGGACGGTTTTAAAGTCACACATTCCATGTTGTGGCCCCCTGGTCAGGCTTTCCTTCAGCAGCAGGGTGTCTGCAGCATTCCTTGGTGTCTGCCCCAGTGCTCAGCGCTGCCAGCAAACTGGCTCTGCCACCAGGCTGGCTGGTGGGGGCGAGGACCGCAGGGCAGCAAAGGACTTTCCTCCTCACTCCCTTCTGAGTCTGTCATAGCTCATGACCACTTTGGAGAAAAGGACTGACATAGGATTTTCTGTTTGGGATCAGAGGGCAGGGCTGCAAATGCTCTAACGCTTTTTTTTTTTTTTTTTTTGGTCTTGGAGTTTATTTATTGATTTTGAGAGTGAGCAAGGGAGGGGAGGAGAGAGAGAGAGAGGATCCCAAGCAGGCTCCGCACTGTCAGAGTGGAGCCCAGTGCAGGGCTCGAACTCAGGAACTGGGAGATCATGTCCAACGCTTAACCAACTGAGCCACCCGGGGCCCCAGCGCCATGATACCTGTAAACCCCATATACGAGAAATAAACTGCCTTGCTCCTAAGTTGTTCTGAGCAAAAGGACCCACTCAACCTGACATCCAGCGCCTTGGGAGCAGGGACTGTGTGACTTTTCTGCCTTTCTCCTGTTTGGTTGTTCCTTTCTGGCTTCCTCTCGTCCTCCCCACTCCCTGCCTTCAAGGCAGCACAGGGAGGTACTAGCTGCCGGCCGTGGTGAGCCCTGGACCAGGGCTGGAACAGGGCCCTCGGGAAGCTTCGGGTCGGGGAGGCAGACAATAAACAAAATGAATAAAATACACCCAGGTGCATATTCGGTCGCCGGAAGCACTATGAGGGACATGGAAGAGAAGGGGCAGCGTGAGTGTCAGGAGGCGGCTGCATTCGGTGACTGAGTCCCTGGCTGCGCGGTGACACCTGAGTCAAGGCCCGAGGGGGGCAGGCGCCGAGTCCCGTGATTCCCAGGGCGGAGCGCTCCAGGCGGAGGAGCGGCCGGGCCGAGGCCCGGAGGTGGGAGCATCCGGGAATTTTCAAGAGACGCCAGGAGCCTGCGTGGCTGCCGTGAGAATAAGCCCGGGCAGTGGGAGCAGAGGTCGCGGGGCGAGGGGGGCAGGTTGAGCATATTGGCTTTTCCTCTGAGGGAGCGGGGCAGCCCCGGGAGGCCCCTGAGCACCGGAGCCTCTTCCCGCGGTGTGCATTCCGTCTGCGCCCCATTCCCGGAGGGTCCCCTGATAGATGGAGACGGGAATAGAAAATTCCAGCCTCCATCTGCTGACCTCCAACCCTTCCCTCCTCGGGGGGCCCCAGGAGTATTCTATGCTAAGCCCGTGGCCAGGGTTGCAGGGACGCAGGGACACAGGGGTCCCCGCTCCCATCCCGGACGCTCGCTTTCCCGGGAGCCACGAGGAGCCTCACTATTGCTCATCGGCTGGAGCCCCGCACGTCAGCACCAAGCTGGATGCACCATGTGCTCCCGGAGCTGGTGAAGGGCAGCCATCTTCCCCTGCCCCTGTCACTTAGGGAACTGCACAGCCACACTCTTCGGGGCCCGGGGACCGTAGTCTCTCTGCCAAGCAGCATCCACAGCTCGCCTCTTCTCAGCTCTCTGAGAGCTCACACCCAGAAGCTAGGCCCTTCCTCTGCTCCGTGCGGCATTCTTTTGCCCAATATGAACTCTGTCCTACTTTTTTCGACACCCAATGGCCGGATTCTGGCAGGAACGGGAGGCGATGGAGTGCCGTCAACACCAGCAGTGTCTGAGGGCCCAGGCCAGTCGCCCAAATGCCCGGGGATGCTCACATGTGGCTGCTGGCGTTACTGCCCTGAGATCCTGTCCACTCCCCTCTTCACTGTCACATTCCATGTTCCCATGACCCTTTGCAGCTCCTGGGAGGCGGCTGCGGACTCCTACTCCCCCCTGCAGGCCCTTCTTCTCCAGCACCTACCAGGTTTCCGGCTGGTGGACTTTCAACGTAATACTTAATATCTGACTCACGGAATCGGTGCTCGAGACAAACTTTGCTTGATAACCCTGGACACATTCTGTGTGCCTCTGACTCCCACACTTCACATGCTGTGTGTGTGCCCACAGCACAGTGTCTGCGTCCCCTTCCCAAGCAGCGTTCAAGCCGAGCTGTTACCCTTGCTGCTCCGATGTGGTCTCCTTGCCATTGTTTTCTTCTTCATTCCTCAGACCTCATCTGAGATAAATCTTCAGCCCCCTCCTCCTCCCTGAACTGGTCGATGACTCACGAAGCCCCGCACTTCAGAACAAACAGGCCGTCCCCAGTCTCCCGCTCAGTCCTGCCTGACCCAGTGCTCTCTCTCCAGTGATGATGGACTTTATTGCAGCACCAGGCTAGGCTTTGGTCCTGGATTGGTGATGTTATTAAAAACAGATTTAGTAATGCTCCGAGCAGTCAGTCCGCCTGTCCAGTAATGGTTCATCGTTGTCATAGAGCTGACCGGGACCGCGAGGGGTCAGCTAATCTCTGCTTTTAGGCACGACCACACGTACGTCATGCCGGAGAGAAGGGACGATCTTTGATTTGTTGTTAGTTTGTAAAGACCTCCAGAGAGAGCTCGGCCTCCCTCAGAGATCTACTCGGGTGACACGGTTGTCCCCAGGCTGTGTTGCTATGCTGTGTGGGTGCATGTGTGCACTGTGCACTCTCCAGGGGGCGCTGCAGAGACAGGAGCCGCCTGCCCCCACCACTTGCCCCCTGCCCCTTTCTGCGCCGTGGATTGAGCCTTGGATCGACCCACCCCTGAACTGCTCTGTAACCCAAGGCCTGCTGTCAGTCTCCCTGTGCCTCAGCCCCTCATCTGTGGGGGGCAGAGCGAGGGGAGGATGATAATGGTTACTTTGCAGTATTCTGAGGCTTGGAGATGATACACATTAAGTGCCTTGTCCTTAGAAAGTGCATCATAAATGTCTGCTATTAATGGTAATAGAGAAAAGAAAACGATGCCTGGGGGAGGCAATGGGAACTTTTGGACTTGAGAATCTCCCGAGAACAGAATGTGTGGTCTGCGTGGGCAGACGTCAGCCAGGGGCGAATCCTCCTGGGAGCCTCTGCAGCTGCTGCTCGATGCTCGGGGTCCTGGAGAAAGCCCGAGGCCGCCCCAGGGGGGAGAGGGGCCGGCCCCAGGTCATTTGCATCCAGGACCCTTCCAGCTGGCTGGCCATGGCATCCTGTCCTCAGGCTGCGGGGGGGCACGGGCACACTGCTGTGTGTTCTGCAGGGGGGTAGTGGGGGGCGATACACATTGCCTGACTTGATGAGAAGCAATTTATCCCCGGGCTGTTGGTTTCCATGGCAGCGCCAGGAAGAGCAGCCAAGCAACCAAGCAGTTATGCTTGAAAAAAAAGTAGTATGATTTGAGAACCTAGTGCCTGTCATAGCTCTGTGTATGCAGAATACAGAAATTCATTTATGTAACCAGTATTTGATGAACATCTACCACGTACGAGGCATCAGTGGGCATAACAAAGATCCCTGTTCTCAGGGAGTTCCCATTGTGGCAGGCGAGGGTGGAGAGGCAGACAGTGAGCAATAAACATAATAAATACATACATTATACAATATTTTAGGAAGTAAGTGATGATATGGAGAAAAAGGGAAAGAAGAGGAAAAGGTCATGGGAACCAGGAGTGCTGGGTGAAGGCAGGATGGGTTGCAGTACTGAATAAGGTGGTCAGTGACATTTGAGAAAAGATTTAGAGAACTTTCAGTGATAGCATGGCTGTGAGAACAGCATGTGCAAAGGCCCTGAGGTAGGGGTATGTGTGGTATGTTCAAGGACCAGGGAGGAAGCACTGAGGCTGGATGGGAATTGGAGAAGGAGGTAGGAAGGGGCCTTCAGGGCAGAGAGGTCATGGAAGTCAGATCACATAAGGTCTTTGGACGAGGGCTTTTCTACTGAATAACCAGTCAGAAGACTATATCAATAATCCAGTGGGAGATGATAGGCAGTGGAGGTGGTGACAAGTCCAGGGCAAATCCTACTCCACAAAGAATTGTAATTGGATACCGGGAATCAGATGAGCGTGCAGAGGACTAACTCTAACAGTTGCACCAAAACAACAAAAGAAAGTAGAAGGGATTCTCAGGAGGGACGGAGTACATCTGGCTGATTAAATCTTCGAGTGTTAGAGACGGGCTTTGAAGGGTAGAGGGTTCCAACTGGGAGCAGCGGTGGGGAGTCTGTTGGGGCAGGAGTTGCAGCCTGGGAAGAGCAGGAAGGTCGGAGAGGCAGGGACAGGCGGAGGCCTTTCACTCTTCATCTCCACTCTCCTGCCTCAGCCTGAATCCAAGATTGGGGCAGACTGGGGGGGAAGCTGGGGAGCTATTTCAGGTGAGAGGTAAGGAGGACCTCAAATGAGGGCAGTAGCTGGGGTTCTCGGAAGAAGGACAGGCATGGGCAGGATGCTTGGGAGAGAGGTCCAATGTGATCTGCGCAGTGATTGGCAGGCAGGCAGGGGGGTCGGAGACGGCCCTGAGGCCCAGCCTGGGCCCAGAGAGCACAGGGGCGCCCCTCAAAGAAGTAGTTGGGTGGCAGGGATGCAGAAAAGAGGGGAGGTGGGTGAGTGATGACTTTGCTTTTAAACATGCTGACACCAAGATGTCCAAGGGGCTGTGGTCAAGCAGGGGTTGGGAATGCCGGTCAGAGCGCCATGGCCACACTCCGCTCTCTGCTGATCTGCACTGATTTGTTTGTTGAGGAGATCACAGGATCTGCTGGAAGTCTGCAGGATTAGGCTTGGAAAAGGGGCAGGAGCCAGGTGAAACCAAATGGCTGACTTCCGGCAAGCACTGAGTGGTGTGGCATTGGCACCGGCGTGACTGCTGAATGTTGGATGACAACCCCTGCTGGTGGCAAATGAATAAAATCTTAACAGCCTTGTGCTTCAGACTCCATGTCCGGGGAGGGAGCGGGAACTTCCAGGGACTGGGGACAGGGCGTCTTGCCTTACAGCTTTCACAGTGGGAGGATGGGGTGGGTTTCTGCTTCCCAGCAAGGCTTGTGCCATGGGGGTTCCCCAAACCTGGGGGTCACATGCTGGAAGCCCCAGGAGACGCAAGCCCTATGTTAGCTGTAACACATACCACAGACTGGGGGTGCATAAATATAGAAGTGTATCATCCCATAGTTCTGGGGTCTAGAAGTCCAAGATCAAGGTGCGAGCAGGATTGTCACTTCTGAGGGCAGAAGGGCAGAAACCTGTCCTACGCCTCTGCCTAGCTCTGGGGGCCTCAGATGCGCTTTGGGTCCTAGACGGCTGTCCTCTCCCTGCATCTCCACGTTGTCTTCCCTCTGTGTATCTCTGTGTCTAAAGTTCCCATTTTTTTTTTTTTACAAGGACACTGGTCCTATTGGATGAGGTCCTGCCCTAATGGACTTCATTTTTTTTTTTAAATAGTTTATTGTCAAATTGGTTTCCATACAGCACCCCGTGCTCTTCCCCACAAGTGCCCTCCTCCATCACCACCACCTCTTTTCCCCCCTCCCCCTTCCCCTTCAGCCCTCAGTTCATTTTCAGCATTCAATAGTCTCTCAGGTTTTGCGTCCCTCTCTCTCCCCAACTCTCTTTTCCTCTTCCCCTCCCCCTGGTTCTCCATTAGGTTTCTCCTGTTTTCCTGTTAGACCTATGAGTGCAAACATATGGTATCTGTCCTTCTCTGCCTGACTTATTTCGCTTAGCATGACACCCTTGAGGTCCATCCACTTTCCTACAAATTGGACCTCATTTTTAATTTGGTTATCTCTGTAAAGATCCTCTTTCCGAATAAAGTCACGTTCAGAGGTAGTGAGGGTTAGGACTTCAGCGCATACTTTGGGGGGGACACAATCCAGCCCATAACCGCCCCCTATAGTAGCGTGTTGGTTCGGCTTTTTTGGTAATGTCATTTCTCTTCCTCTCAAGAACAGGATGGTTTAAAGAGCTATTTATGTAATTGTCAATTGCTAAATTATGGAAATGAAATAAATCTGCTTTGCTGTTTCAATCATTCATAAAAATCAGTTAATAAGCTTTGGTTTGCTCTCAGCAGCTTCTGTTGATAGAGTGTAGATCCAACACTCTGGTAGTGGAGAGTGTCCCTAGCCACGGGATAAATGTTTTTTTCATTATTAACTTTATTGTGGTGCAAAAGTCAGTCAGGAAAGTGAGGCTGTTCTCATTGCTTTTGGACGGAGAAAGCATGCTCAGCGCGTGGGCCGTGGGCAGGGGCCAAATACCAATTTGCAGCAAGGACCTGTCACCCCCAGCCCACCCAGGCTCCGCTGGTTTGCCACTCAGACCTTTTCCCCAGACCTATTTGATGTCCCCACAGCTGTTAGAAAGGACATAAAGTCACACATGTGTCCCTGATATGTTGGGCGCCTCTGCTCAGTCCTTTTGAATAAGTTTTTTCTGTCTCATCACCTTGGTCCTTTGCTGGGGACCCTGTGCTCTGTGTGCTTTATCCTGAAGGAGAACCTGAGGTCAAGCCCCCTCTTTCCGGCAGTCCCCCAGACCCCCTGTATCCTCTCTGAGGCCCAACAGGCCAGAAATAATGAGCTCTGCTGTATAAATGGGGAACCAGGGTCACCAGAGGCAGACAGGCACCCAGAAATCTGTTTCCCTCTAAACAGGGCTGGAAAAAGGAGATTTGGAGATTCATCCAGCAGACCCCCCAAAATAAACCTACAAGCAACCAAAGAAAAGGGAGTAGGAACATGGGAGAAAAGAAATCATCACTTTTATGTTCTTTGGAGGGGGTGTTCTCTCCAGATGTCCAGAGGAGCCCCTGGCCCACGGAGAGCAGCGGCGCTGAGTAAACAGGAAACGTCAGGAATCTATTTTTATTTGGTGCTGTCTTTACTTTCCCTTGTTTCAGTGGAAAATGAGTCCGGATTCCACAAAACTCCTTAGTGAACAACAAATATAAGCGGAGGCAGTGCCAAGGCTCTCGTTCCTCAGCGGTGGTTTGGACCACTTTCCTCTTTGCGGAGACCTTGGAGGCTGGGGCCTGGCCGGGCAGGAAGCAGGTGGCTTGCTTCAGAGGAGGCCCTGGGAAAGGCAATCGAGGGGGGGGCTAGCCCCTCCGCCCCGCCCCTCCGCAACAGTGGAGAAGGGGGGCGCTCCTGCTCACGTCCCCATCAGAGTCAGCCGCTGGGGCTGGAGGCTGGAGGCCTCTGCGCCACGGGGAAAGCGTGGCCATGGCTCTGTCGTCTGCAGGGATGCCCGACAGGTCCCGAAGCAGGGCAAAGTCGACCGGAAGAACTCCTCTTTTGGCCAAGGGGCTGCATTACTTGGAGACGCCTTCCTGCACCTCTGCCTAGTTCGTTTCTCAGGTGTCATAGGGCCACCTGCTGGGAGCTGGTGGGTAGCCAAGGAGTGAGGTGCTGATTATAAGCCTCTTTTGCTACTGAGCTCCGGGACTTTTTCCTGTCTGTATGATTAGGTGCGATTGATGTTTCTCTCTACAGTGAGAGGGTTTCCCATCGTGTCTGCTGCTCCCTTCGGAACGCGTGTCTTCATCTCCCTGCCCTCCTCCAACGTCCCCACCACCCCCAGCAGATGCTTGGCTGTTCTTAAATTACCATATATCAGGATTACTACGCCTTTAAAAAAAGAACAAGGTATGATATTCATTAAGAGGAAGCCTAGGATCCACCAAAAGCTTGTGGTTATTTTCTTGGGCCCACCTTCTCCTGTCTCCTATCTGAAGACCGCCCCCTACTGGTTATGGACTCTCATTGAACAGTGCTGCCCTGTAATTTGAATCCTGGAAAGAGCTTCATCCTGGTTTTCATGAAGCGAATCTTCAGTTTTTATAATTTTTTAAAACATTTATTTATTTTTGAGAGACAGAGACAGAGCATGAATGAGGGAGGAGCAGAAAGAAAGGGAGATACAGAATCCGAAGCAGGCTCCAGGTTCTGAGCTGGCAGCACAGAGCCTGACACAGGGCTCAAACCCACAGAGTGGGAGATCATGACCTGAGCCGAAGTCAGTCCCTTACCCGACTGAGCCACCCAGGTGCTCCATGAAGCGATTCTTAAATAGGCTCATCCTTTCCCTATATGTGCTAGCAGCCACATCTAACTAATGTTTTCTATCAACCCCGTGAGTGTTGGGAAAATCAGACCCTTTCAGTGGCCAAGAACGCAGTCTCTCCAGCCAGCTGGAGAAGGGGTTGGTTGTTATTTTTTTTAATGTTTATTTATTTTGAGAGAGCAAGTGAAGGAGGGGCAGAGAAAGAGAGACACAGAGAGAGAATCCCAAGCAGGCCCCATGCTGTCAGCGAAGAGCCCAATGTGGGGCTCAATACCACAAATTGTAATATCATGACCTGAGCTGAAATCAAGAGTCCCATGCTTAATCCACGGAGCCACCCGGGTGCCCTGGGGGTTGGGTGTTATTGTAAGCATGCCTGTGAGTGGAGCTTCACACACCTGGACCTTTCCGAGTTGGGCCTGGGCCTTGGCTACCTGTCACCAAAGCTCGCTGGTCAACCCCGCTCTGCATCTACTTCTCTTACAGTATTGCTTACTGCCTCTTCCTTTGCCAACAGATCCGGTTCTTTTAGCTCACAATTCCTTCTTCCCTATAACTTCAGTTTCCTGCTGACGGTGGCTTGCTCTGGCCCTCGCTGCCCCTTCTGCCTCCACATCTCCCTAGGAGGGCTCCTGGCCTCAGCTCCCCCACCTAATCCCTTGACGCTTTCCACATCTGCCAATTCAGGCTCTGAGGAGTGCAGCTCTGACTGGCCCAGCACATCCTGCTCTGGGCCCAGATTTTCTGCCCAAGGCCATCTCAAAGGTCACCACCCAGCCTTATGGCCCGGCTACACTGGTCAGTTCTGATAGGATGTGATGTGCCACCAATGCAAGGTCTGAATTCAGTCCTTGCTTGTTGAATGTTTGTTATCCCATCTAATATTGATGGTGAGAGACTAAGGAAGGTACAGGGGGATGCCGTGAAGTTCTGAGAGGCGAGTTTCTTACCATGTCCTCAGGTCCATCCTGCACCCCCAGAACTGAAGTTCATGCCAGCATTTACTTCCCAAATCAAACCCGAGCTCTTAATTCAGAGCTGGCCACTCAAGGCCTTCTAACCGACCTTTCTCGTCCTATCAGATGCTTTCCTCTTCACGTGACCCCATGTCGCAGACGTTTCCAAGCTTACGCTGAGCTATTCAGCTTCTCTTTTGCTCCTAGGCTTCCATCTAGGTCTAAATTCTGTCTGTGCTTTGAAAACCAGCTCAACGCTGGCACTAGTTCCCTAGGGCTACCACGGCAAAGTGCACAGACTGGGCAGGTTCAAATAATAATGCATTCTCTGATCAATTGAGATGTTGGCAGGCTGTGCTCCTTCCCAAGGATCTAGGAGAGAATCTTTCCTTGCCTCTTTTCATTTCGGGTGGCTTCTGGTATTCCTTGGTTTATGGTTTCATGACTCCAATCTCTGACTCTGTCTTCATGCGGCTTTCTCCCCAGTGTGTATCTTTCCCTGTTCCACCTCTTATAAGGACCCCTATTATTGGGTTGACTAGTCCAGGATGTAATCTAGGATGACATTATCTCAAGATCCTTAATTTAATTACACCTATAACTCTTTGGCCAAAGAGGTCACATTCATAGGTTCTGGGACTTAGGAGACAGAAAAATCTTTTGGGGCAGGACACCATTTAACCCACCATAATCCCCAATATTTTTTTGAAGACTGCCTCCTAGCCAAAAATGATCTCTTTCTCCTCTGGGCTCCCATACCCATTATTCAAGTCTTTTAAGGTACTTTTGATGTCCCCTTGTGCAGTGTAGACATACTGATTCTAGTGGTGAGAGTGTGGGTTACAGAGTTAGACGTCCTGGGTTCAAACCCCAGCTCTGCCAGTTGCTAGCTGAATGACACTGGTTGAACCACTTCACTCTTCTTGCTCAAGCTAGGCTGCAATGAGGTGCTTAGGGCACAACCTTCAAGGAGCTACTCACTCTCAGCCCTGCAGGGGCTGGGTCAGCCCTCTTGCCACACCGAGAGTGAGAGTTCCAGGATCTTTCTTAAATTTCATGCCCCAGGTGCCTCTCTTGCCTTACCCTAGTCCCTGCCCTGCCTCTTTCCCTGGTTTTTTAATCTGTAAGATAGGGATAATGACTTCTCTGGTAGAGAAATGATAAGGATTAAATAAGTAGCACCAGTGGAAGACTTAACAGAGTGTCTGGCACATCATAAGGGCTCAAGAAATGAAAGCTGTTGTTTACCAGACGTTCCTGAAGCTGGTCTTCATGTCCAATTCATTTTTATACTCCTCATAACCTTAAACACATTACATTGAAAATAGTATGTGATCAATTATGTGTAAGCGACTTAGTGAAACTTTGCTAAGTTTGAGGCATGTGGTGACTGGGTCTATAATCAGGCAAACAACTCAAACTTCAAGTCCCTGGATCAAGAGTTCTTGAGCTGGTTCATTTCCTTGTTCGTGTTCAGCATTTAGAAGGTTTAGGTGAGGAGCTTTGGACAGAAGGAGTAGAGCCCAAACCTCAGAAAATTGCTGAGGTTGGTTTTCAAATTAGAACCATGAAGGAAAAGGCTCCAAAAGTGGGATGTGTGCATGCTGGAAGGGTTAGCTCGTGTCTGGGTAGCAGCAGCTGGTTCATGGTGCTGGTCACATCAGGAGTGGAGGGGCCCCTTCGCTGGCACTGGCCAGCTCCCTGGGAAGGAGACTCTTTCCTGGAACGCGGGGACTATCTTGCATCTTGCCTGGAACTCTGTGAAACTGTTGGCAGCATCCGGCTCAGCTGGGTGCGCCCCGAAACACCACATTTATCTGACATTGGAGTTGATATTCTTCTCTTACATTGTGGTTGGGACTCATTGACTCTCAATAAGGACCAACGCTGAGGGAGGAGTTTCCTCCCTTTCTCGAGCACACACACACAAAATGTATCTTTGGCCGGGTCGTAGCTCCTGTAACTGATTTGCTCTCCTGGCACAGGCAGCGTGTTGGGTGGTACCCCGAGGCTGGTAAGAAGGGGGACAGACTCAAGAATTCCTGGGTGGGAAGGCTTTTACCCTGCACTTACCACAGCTGCTAAAAACGCTACATTTAATAGCCCAAGATTGGTCTATATTTGCATGGAAACCGTGTTTGTGTGAATTTTTTTTTTAATTTCAAGACAGTCATAATAAGAGCCAGACTGTTGATGAGTCTAATGATTAGAAGCAGCTCCTAAATTTCCCACACAATCATGTTAGGTTCCGTTCTGAGATCTTGTTCTAAAAGTTCAACACGTGTGGTGTTTATCTAACAACCTCACTAAGGCACTGAGATCCACACGTGAATTAGGCACGCAGTTGACAGAGCAAGGATCATCTCTGTATCTCTAAAATCAGCCCCGGAATTTAAGTAAAGCAGTCTGGGGCGGGGGTTGGGAAGGTTCATTTTAATAACTGCTACAACGTCCCTAACATCACTGTTAAGTTGGCAAGTATGAAGGAGCCATTAGTGTGGCTGAGCGCAGACAAGTACCCTGGATGAGCTGCGTGCCTGGGAACAAGGAGCATAGAGAAGGTTCTTGGCTTCCAGGAATTTGGCTCGGTGTTTCAATCCATTTAAGTCATGCCCACCATTACACCTGCTTCTTTTGGAGCCAAACCTGCACATTATCACCGTTACTCTTCACTAGCACTGAAATTGCAATAATCTACGAAATCTGCCTTTTCTGGTTCTTCCTCTGCCACAAAATAGAATTTCCAGGAGCTTGTGAGGGTGGGATGGGGGTGTTGAAAAATACATTCTGAGTCACTGCTTGAGAAGCTTTTTATTGTATTTTTTTTTCCAAGTGGTTCTGGTAGTGAAAGTATTATGGGTATAGACTAAGCAAACACTTAAAGTGAAAATGATCAGATGGCAAAGCCCTCTGCTTTGATGAGAGGGAGCTAGTACTCATTTTGGAGGCTGTTATCAACTTGGACTGTGGGGCTGGAAAGGCTCTTCCAGTATAGGTAGTGGTGCTCACAAAAGAACCATTGCTTTCAAGAGAAACTTGGGCACCAATAATGAACTCATGACTTCCATCTGTATCTTATATAAGCAACAAGATCCTCATGTAAATATCAAGACAAGACTCCACCACGCCGTAGCATCCTAGTGTGTCATGAATCACGAAGGGTCACTTTTTCAACTCCTGAATGCCCCAGGAATAAGACACTGCATATCAAGGGAGTCTAGATCAGGGGTTGGCAAACGACAGCCCTAGGGCTGACCACCTGTTTGGTAAATGAAGTTTTACTGGAATATGGCCCTGGTCATTCATTCATGTATCATCTATGGCTGCTTTCATGCTACCACGGCTGAGTTGAGTGAGTGGCTGCGACAGGCAATGTTGGCCAACAGACCCAAGAGTATTTACTCTCTGTGTCTTTACGGGAAAAATTTGCAGGCCCCTCGTCTAGACAAACAGTCAAATGAGTCAAGTATTGGCTAAAGGTCCCCGATTCACAATGCCAAGAGGAGGACTGGGTTGGCTTTGATTGTTGTCATGCACTTTGTAATTTAAAAAATCTCATGAGCCAGTACAACTAAAACTCCTATTCACCTGGCTTTGAAAAAGCAAGATGAAAAGTAAAATTAGGTCTCAATATATTTTATATATTGCCTGGACTTCTAACGCGTCGCTGGATTGCTCAAATGTGCATAAGTCAATGTCACTTCTCAAAATTTTTAAAAGCTGCAAATGTTGGCGACTACTGAAGTACTGGCATTATGCTTGTGTCTGTGCAGAATTCTGCAGTGCTCCGAACCACGTGCTGTAGCTATAAATGGAGTTCTACTCCAAGTACAACTCTTTAGTCTAAATATTTTCGCAATCTTTGAAACCAGTTTTAAGAGTCATCAGAAATCTGTAGTTTAAGACACCAGACACATTTCTTAGCTGAGCCTTCCAGTGCCAACATGTTGGACCAGTTCGGTAAAACATGCCATAAATTATATGACTGTTTTATTTGAATTAGGGGGATATTTTCCACAATAGCAGGAATTCTTCCCAGGAGTTCAAAAGCCAGACATGGGCTCTAGGTTATTATTCATACGTGGGTGATGGATTCGGATCTTGCCTTTGTGGCCGGGTTTGGTCAGGAGCATAGGCTATGACAGGGAACAAGGCTGAAAGACCCAAAGCAGTTCAGACAAAGTCTCAAGAGCTCCGAGTTAAACAACCTTTACAAATGCAAGACAGTCGGCTGGAACAGTTTTGGACTGGCATGTCAGAAGCGACTGGAAGGTTCTGAAATGTCATTAGGGACAGGGCTTATGACTTGATGTTGGTTACAGTGAAGGCTAGCCTTTTTCTTCTCATTTAAATATATTAGTAGATCATAAATAACAGATAGGATTAGGGACTCCCCCTGCAAATGAATCTTAGGAGATAACGTGACTTGTCACAGCAGCAGAGCCAGGCGGGGGACAGAAGCACATGACCTTCCTCTCTAGACTCAGCTTGGGCCACCTGGCTATGTCTACAGACTTAAATGGCTAAAATCCAGTTCTCTGATCATAGCTGTCCTTTTGCCTAGAGGAATCTATAACGCTTGAGATAATAACTTGGGGAAGAAATGGTATGCTAGTGTAGGGAACACCAAGAACTTAAATATGAGTTTTGACACTTGCGTCAGGACTTAAAACATAGAATAAACCCCCTATGTAAGTCATAAGAACTAAACAAATACAGGCATAGGATATGACGTTTTCAATTTCAACTCAAGTATAATAGGATCATACAGCTGATGAAAATGCTCACCATTCTATCTTTTTTAAAAAAGTGGTCCTAATTCTTAAATTGGTCCTTTCTCAGTCTGCAACAGTTCCCCAGCCAAGGTCTACACCATCACAGAATGCGACTTATAGACTCTAATTTTAAAGATAAAAGGACAGTTATAATAGGGTTCATTTTCAGGAAAGATGAGTCACCGTTCTAACTTAGGAATAGAAAGGTGAGATCCTTATGGGGGAGGCTCATAAAAGATGTCGTAGGAGAAATGAATGTTCTCAAACCTTGGGTACCGGAGTGAGGTTGTGGGATTAACATGTCTCTTTAAAGCAAAGCAGCTGATGCTCTAAGTCGAGTGGGAAAAGCAGCCTATGTGTTCTGTAGCCAAATCGTGAATGCGCATTTTTGTGTGACAGTCCTGCTTGCGTAGCCAGGCCCTAATTAAGACCTAGCTGGCTAGAGGTTCACTAGGGGCAAGTCCAGGGTGTGGAGAACACTTCAGATTACATTCCATGAAGGCACGAGGCTGTCAAAGCCTAGGAGGGCCCCGGCCGTCTGCACAGAGGGAGACGGGGTAGAGGACTGGGAATGCTTGCACATGTCAGCACAGAAAAGCTGTGGACACAAATGAACATGTGCAGCTTTTTTTTCAAAGGCGGTATCGGGTTACAGGCCAGAAGCCATCCCTCTCGGCATTTTAGACCTCTTTCTTCTCTCCACTTTGGCTCTTTGTTGAGTCACTTCCATCAGGCAAAGTTCCATAGGATAAACCGTTTGAATCTGGTTGTATTTTGTCCAGTGTTTGTTTCCCTGTGGAGATAGTAATCACAGAAAATCTTTTGCGCTCTTACAGAAGGATAAGTCTTAATAACTTCTCCTCTCTCCAGGCCACATTTTATTCCCCCTTTCTTATACTCTGTGGTCACCCTCGAAACAGAAGAGATAAACACCAGAAAGAAAAGGCTCCAGAACTCCATGTCCCCTGACTGTGTCCATGCGCTGTCCTCAGGAGAGAGCTGTCTCCCCACCATACAGGCCTTCGGTGCTGGGCATGGAAATCAGGGCGGATAAGTCAGGAGGCGGACGTGAAGCACCCACTCACTTCCACCCTTCCTGCCCAGTGTCCGTCCCCCTCTTCCATGTTTGGTCTAATGCACATAACAACAAAGGAAACAGACTTTCACAGCAGATTCTGGAAACTGCTACTGACCCAATGTATGGGGCTTTGTGACATGAAAAATCGAGTTAAAAATATGAAAACTTTCGTTTCTACCCAAGAACCTCTAACCATACAAGTCGTTTATAATGTACACGCTTGCCATGAACACCAGTTCTCGGACTGAATGCTCTTAGCTGATGAGGGGACTC
Organism: Mungos mungo; assembly: GCA_004023785.1. Taxonomy (NCBI): domain Eukaryota; kingdom Metazoa; phylum Chordata; class Mammalia; order Carnivora; family Herpestidae; genus Mungos; species Mungos mungo. The sequence continues at coordinate 19,564 of PISW01013608.1, forward strand.
AAGAGGGAAAGAACACAGAATTTCTTGGGCCATATTTTCTCAGTCGTAGGGAGAAGGCTTTAATGAATTTTGCTTCAAAGGCTTGGACCTAGCAAAATGGTAAAGGAGCACCGTTACTTCTGTCCAGAAACCTATAGGTCACCCCCAAATCCCTAGCAAAGCTGGAGATACTGGGTGGGCAGGGGAGGAGGTGAGGACACAGCAAATGTTGCTTTGTTCTGAACTTTGCTTCTGTTATTTCCTAGAGTGGAGGGCTGGAAAGGCGGAGCCTGTTAAATGGATCCGGATGAAGGCAGCGGGTGGGGAGGGGAAGAACACCTATTCATGTTCAGGTGACAGTGAAAAACAGCCCTGTTGGTCCCACAGTGCAGAGGCCACTGCAGTCTTTCCAGGAACTCTGTTCCTTAGCAGCCCAACCTCCTGTCCTTAGATGTTCCTTCAGGGGGCTGCTGCGGGCCAGCCATTCTGCACTCCTACCCCTCACCCTTTTTCAGTTAAAGAAGACCCCAACGTCACCCAAATTGAGAATTGAGGGCCAGTTCTTTTATATTTCCAGTGTTCTGTGTGAAACTGACATTCAAATAAATGATTACTAACACTTACAGTTAAAACACCACTTCTGGTTTCATTGCTAAATATACCCTTTTTAAAAATAAGAATTATATTTTATATTAATTTTAACACCCCAAATAATACCAGCAAGTACTAATTTATAAGGATAAAGTTTTCCATTAAGAATGGAATTAAATGAAAGAATATACAGTTTACCAGGAATATTTCCAAAATCAATGTAAGACTCTGACAGATGTTCCTTTTCTCGATTTCTTGTGACCAAAAGCACACCAAGGAATGACAGAAAACACCTGTAAGGATATTAATAAAGAACACAAGAACACTGAAACAACTCATGGTGTTAAATAACCGAGCCCCATATTCTACATGATGCCATAAATTCCATTGGTTTTCTTTTTCCTGTTTTTCATGGTAAGCCTTCTAGAACTTGTCTTAATTGCTGCAGCCAATAATATTTTCCCCCAGAACCAAGACTTGGGCAGCTTCCAATAAATCTCTGCCCCAGGTTTTTACCATCTGGAGGCTAATTCGGGCTCTAAACCCTTTGGGTAGACACTAGGTCTCATTTTCTATCCATGCATGCCCAGACCTATTGCTGGCATGTAACACAAGCAAAAAAAAATTCTTTAATTTTCTAAGAAATTTAATTGTCCTTGGCCACAAGGATAGTCATAGTTTCCAGATCCTAGAAGTTTAGGCTCGCCCAAGCATCTTAAGAAATTGAATTTTCAAGCTAGATGGTTTTCTGCACTGAAAATAGTCTGGGCTCAAGTCTGCGTAACAATGGTCATGCAGAAGACCAGATCAAGGGACAGCTAAGTGTGAAGGGAGTGCCAGCTGGGACGGACAGAAGCTCTTATGCATTGGGGATGTCCTGTCAGAGTTCTGCTCTCTGTCTGCAAGAATATCAGCAGTGATGCCCACCAAATCTCCGGGAATGGCTAAAGATGGGCATCCAGACACAAGAAAGGGATACTACCAATATGATGTTATTAGGTCCAAAGCTAATAATCTGTCCTAGACTTGACCTTTTATTCTAGGTGATCCCAGAGGCATCTGTGGTTCCTGAGTAAGATCTAACCTAGAATTTTCCAAGAGTGAGGTAAATCTGATTGAGTATGAAAAGGTCATGGAGTAGATACAACAACCAGTGGATTTATCTGGACTTTGGCTGGGACTGAACGTCCCCAGTTTCAGAACCCTCAGGGAGATACCCAAATCACTAAGTCAAAGACACAGAGTCCTGCGGAGGGTGTTAAACTGAAAAATATGTTTCTTTTAATAGCTCAGGAAACTAATGTTTCTTATATTACCTTCCAATTTTCTATACCTGAGGTAGAATGCCAAAAATCCTACATAAAAGTAATAGGATTTCACATTCCTTACTTCTGAGACACTTACTCACCCAAAAAAATATATAAATATGGTAAGAAAAGCTGCACCAAGGAATTCCTGATAAAATATGATACCTATAACAGGAACAAAAGACAAACTTAATTTAGGGTAAGGATATATATATAATAGCTACATACTGTTTTTAAAATTATGTTAATGTTATTTTTTTCTAAGTATAGGTTCCCTTAAAATGCACAGTCAGTAGCTTAGCTTAAAAATATTTGCATGCCACGCTCGGATTTTCAGTGATTTCAAAAAGAACATAAATTCGTAGACTTTATATAGTGTATTCTGATCATAAAATCGACACAACTGACATAACTTTTGCAAACAAATCTCTTATCCAGTTTAGGATTTATCCCACTGGAACATGCAAGAAAACAAAACCCTAGTGACATTTCCTACCTACAGTTTTAGGCCAGGGGTCGGCAAGCCTGACCTGAGAGCCTGGGGAGACTCTGGGGCCTCTGACACAGCATTCCCTTCAGGGCAGAGGCTGGCGCCCAGGCTGTCACTCCTGGCAGCGCCCCATGCCCGCTCAGGCACTGGAGGGCACCATAGCACCTGCCGTTCTGCCCAGCCCCATTTCTCACTGCCAACCTCCTCTCCCTTCTTCTTCTTCCGGTTGTCCCTTTTGGGGGAAGGAAAGCTTGGGTGTGTTGTTTACCATGAGGAACTTCTCTTCTCTCCTTATTGGTCTCAATGATTTCTTCTTGGTCTCAGGTCCCAAAGCCTTCATAGAGTTGATTTTTTTTTTAACGCTATCTTTAAATTATGTATTACGTGGAATTTTTGTGTGTGTGGCGTTAGCCTTGCTGGTCAGCCACTGAGTATTTACTGAGTCCTTTGTGCCGGCTACTGTTCTCGGGGCTGCGGATACTGTGACGAACAAGACGGAGCCCTAGACGCGAGGAGTGCTCTCAGAAGCCCATCTCCTCACCTGGAGAGTCAACTTTGTACAGGAAGGAACGACGTTCAGTCCTAACACATATCTGTCCAGGGGATGCGCATTTTGGAAGCATTTTTCCATGTTGTTGTACACTTTTGTGTAATCATTTCAGTGTTTCCATGTTATTCTAAGTAGATGCCCCCTTAACATTCACTTATTTCTCTAAGGGAATTTTCAGCTGTTTTGAAATTTTGTTGCTTAGAAAATGAGCAATAAACTTCTTTGTGCATATTTTTTTCTCAGTGTTTTAGGATTTTTCATTCATCCATCCATCTATCTATCTATCTATCTATCTATCTATCTATCTATCTATCTAAAGAGCTTGCGCATGCACAAGTGGGCGAGGGACAGAGAGACAGGGAGAGAGAATCCCAAGCAGGCTCTGCACTGTCAGCGCAAACTGTGAGATCATGACCTGGGCTGAAACCAAGAGTTGAATGCTTAACTGACTGAGCTACCCAGGCACCCCAGGAGTTTTCTCGTTATTGCTGCTTAAAGCAGAATTTCTGTTTCAAAGAGTAGGTACGTCTTTTTAAAAATCCATACATAGTAAAATACAAATGACACAAGGTTTACTATCATAACCATTTTTAAGTTTGCAGTTGTGTTAAGTACATTCCCATTATTGTACGACTAACGTCCAGATCTCTCCCACCTTGCAAAGCTGGAAGTCTCTACCCTTTAAGCGACAAATCCCCACTTCCCTTCCTCCAGCCTCTGGCAGCCACCATGCTACTTTCCATATCTCTAAGTCTGACTACTCTGATACCTCATATAGGTGGATTCTTACAGCATTTGTCTTTTTGTAACTGGCTTATTTCACTTGGCATAAGTCCTCGAGGTTCATGTTGTAGCATGTGTCAGAATGTCTTACCTTTTTAAGGCTGAATAATAATATTTCATTGTGTGACACACCACATTTTCTTTTGCCACTCATTTGTTGACAGACATTTGAATTTCTTCCACCTTCTGGTTGTTGTGAATAATGCTGCTCTAACCTGAGTGTACAAATATCTGTTTGAGTCCCTGCTTTCAATTCTTTTGGATCCAGACGTAGAGGTGGAGTTGCCGGACTGTATGGTAATTCTATGTTTAACTTTTCGAGGAATTGCTATAGTGTTTTCCACAGTGGCTACTCCATTTTATATCCCCATCAATAATGCACAGAGTTCAAGTTTTCCCACATCCCAGAACTTGTTAGTTCTGTTGTTTAGGCATTTTTTTTCTTTTTTGTTAGCAGTTATCCTAATGGGTATAAGGTGGTATTTCCTTGTGGTTTTGATTTACATTTCCCTAATGATTAGTGACATTGAACATCTTTTCACATATTTATTGGCCATTCATGCATCTTCTTTGGAGAAATGTCTATTCAAGTCTTCTGCCCATTTTTAAGTTGGGTTACTTTTGTTGTCGTTGAGTTGTAGGATCAAAGGCTAGAAACATTTTTAAGGCTCTTGATGAAGACTACGAAATTTAGTTCTAGGAGCATGGCACCATGCCCCCAGCTCCATGAGAGTGCCAGTAATACTGCAGCCATGGTGGCATTAGTTATTGCAATAAAAAGAACACAACAGAAACTTCACGAGTTCATAGACAAAGTATGGTATCACATTTTAACTTCAAGCTAGAATTTTTGATGGGGCAAAAAGGGAAAATCCGTCAAGAAGCTTCATCTGCATTCCATACTTCAGTAATAGCATATAAATTATTATCACTTCCAGAAAGTTCCAGCCTCCCTGACTCATCAATTACTTGGCGTGCTAAATATTGAGATTACAGCCCTGTTGGTCCTCCTACAAAAATGTTCTTTTCAGGGGAAGTACATTTGTTACACATCTTTACAGCATTAATATTAACTATTGGGTTGTATGTCATGCCCATAATTCTTTTTTTTTGGCCCTGTTATTTTTGTTTCTAATAATTCTAGGGCACACTAATGTACAATCATTTCTTACTTTCTTTTGTCAGCAAGCATAAAATGCTAAAAAAAACCCCAGATGTCTTGGTATATGATCTTTCTCTTTAAAGTAAGGTTCAGTTTGGGGAGATAAAAATTGCATCAATTACTTTAAAAAACTGCCCACTGGCGGTCACATTGCCATGAAATAAGAAAGATGTGCCAATTAGGAAACACAATCCATAACTGCTTCCAAAATACTAAACTTTGCTTTGGGAAATGAACTTCCAATATAAGAAAGTAGTAAACATATACAACAAGCCAATAAAGTAGGCATACTAGTCCTAAACTTAGGAGTGATATACTGGAATCTACTATGTTTGGGTTTGGACCAAGTTTCGAATTTATGCTTTTTAAAAAAAAAAACATGATTGCATCTCACATACATGTTTTTGAATTGTCAATACATACAAAAGGACTGTAATAGAAGAACGACAGAGGCCAGAGCAGTGAAGATGGTAGTTTCTGTTCTCATCTGCCTGGCTCTCCCTGGAACGCCGGATTCAGTTTTGGACCCCAATCTCTGGCTAGGTGGTGAGGGGCAAGGGGAGGAGGAGTTAATAGAAAGGGATGTTTGGCCCAGAGACCAGACACGGGAGGACCCTTCAGCTGCTTTGATTATCAGAAGGGCTGACAAGGAGAAGACTCCAGAAAGCAGAACTAAGGTGAGAATCTTGAATTTACAGGGAGGCTAGTTTCAACCCCACTATACAGAAACACTTCCTAATAATTCGAGCTCTCCAAATAATTAGGGGGGTCCCAAACAGGACTGAGCTGTCTCAGGGGACAGAGAGCCCTGGGGAGCCTTCACACAAAGCAGAATAACCTGTCTGCGAGGATGTTACGGAGGAAATTCAGACCTGGCTGGAGGCGAGGAAGGTACGACATGGGCCGCACAGTTCCTTTTAAGATTTCTTGACTGTCTCATTCACTCCGAGAGAGAACTTATTTATGCTTCTGTGGGGATCGAACGGCCTGAGC